>CATIWJ010312427.1:0-12321 GCA_949640765.1 Croton laevigatus
GTTAACGTGATCTGAAAGAACCTACTCAATAAAAAATGTCCGCTCCCATCCCAGCCTACACGCGTCTATAAAACAATACAACCACTCGCAGACAATCACCTCACTTTCGATTTAAAATATAAATAAATAAACGGTAAAATATTTCAAAATTTTGAAAGGAAGCGGGGTGGTTTATACCGTTTTCTATAGTTTTAAATTTTGAAACATACATTTATAAGCGCGCCGCTCTCTAAATCTCAATTTTCCAATTTCTTATATAAGACAATCAACATAGTTCAGATTCCTTTCTGTTTGAATATCTAAAATCTCATTGAGAGCAATTAGCTCTCAGATCTACTGTTGCGTCTCTTTCCAAACCTCAGATTCAGACTAGTAATTGTAAGCTTTCTTTACCTTAATCTATTTAAATTCAATTCGTGGAATTAATGTGCATTGCTATTGTATTTGGGTTCATGTATATCACTTCCAATTTATATTGGGAATGTAATAAATTCTGAAAATTTTTACTGGGTTTGTCTTCAAATGTTCATTTCTCAATTGGGTTCTTCTGATTTTCGTAATGCAGCAACGGATTACTCCCAATTTTTGTCTTTTTTTTATTGTAAGATGGACTGGGTATGTGGGGTTGTTCCTGGTTAATGAAAATTTGGTTTCTATGCATTCAATTTGATGAATTAGTTGGTGTCATAATGTCCTTATTTCTCAAATGAATGCTATTGTTACCCTGGTTCTGAATAGTAATCTAAGCACTAGACTTTATTAGATGATTCATTAATTGTAATTCGAATGTCTCTAGAGGGTTTTCTGTAGTGACTAAAGAGGTTAATTTGATTGTATTTTATCACAGAATGGAATCTCTTCCAGATGCAATTGTTCAGTACATTTTGTCACAAATGAAAAATGCTAAGGATGTAGCAACTTGTACCTGTGTATCCAAGAGGTGGAAGGAATCACTACCTTATATCAAAAGTCTATACTTTCCCCGGAACTCTTTCGATAACCACACTGGGATAGATCATCCAGATACCATAGTGTGGAAGATGATATCTTCAATTGTTCGATTGGAGGAGCTTGTGGTATATAGCCCATTTTCAAGCGCAGGACTTGCCTCATGGCTACTTCTTGCTGGTTCATCTCTCAAAAACCTTGAACTCAGAATGGACAATCTTGCTGAATACCATACCTGCATTGATAGCCCCTCCAAGTTGGAATGTATTACTGCAGCCAAGAATTTGGAATCCTTGAAACTTTGGGGAGTCTTAATGATGAATCCCCCGAAGTGGGATACATTCTTGAAGCTTCAAAACCTTGAAATTGTTGGTGCTAGATTGGAAGATCCAGCATTATGTGCTGCACTTCAGGCATGTCCTAATTTGAAAAACTTGCTCCTACTTGGTTGTGAAGGAATAAGATCTGTTTCAATTGAGCTGCCGCATTTGGAGCAGTGTAAGTTGGACTTCTATGGCATGGGTAATTGCTCGCTCACTCTAAATTGTCCAAAAATTGAATCATTGGAAGTACAAGGGTGCAGTTGGATAAGGGTTCGTGAGACGAACCACTTGACAAAACTTTCAATTTCTAATAATGCTGGTAAGAGATTTTCTAAGCTAATTATCAATTGAAAGCCTTTAAAATGTCTTAGAGAATTTAATGACTGATTCAATCTAATTCTTCGGTTAATGCTTATAGGGAGAGTCTACATGGTGGATTTTGGAAAACTTGCAGCTTTGGAGTTCTTGACTGTTAGAGGAGTTCAATGGTCTTGGGATGCAATAAGCAAAATGCTTCAGTGGGCTGGTGATGTGAAGGAATTATACATGAAAGTAGAATTTACAGGAGATTTTGAAGTCCTTCAGCCCTTTCCAGAGATTGACTTCGTTGAGTTTTTTAATAGTCATCCCAAGCTGCAAAAGTTCAATATACATGGAGCAATGTTTGCTGCTCTTTGCCAAAAGAACAGCCTGAAAAATGTATGTTCTTCATAAATTACTCTTATCAACATCATGAAATTGCGGTATTTTTATGCAGATGAATCCTCAAAACTTGCATGTATTAATTTAAAACCCACTTTCCCTTTTATGCAGGTGGAGTCAGGATTTGTGATTCCTTGTATGGAAGAGGTAGTAGTCACAGTCAGATCCCCATTAAACGCGGAACAGAAAATGAGCACTCTTGAGTCATTGTTGAAGTATGGGAAGAGTATAAAGTCAATGGTAATAAGGATTCTTCAAATGAAGAGCAACCATAGCAGTGCAGATGATTTCTTTGATGAGATCTGCAGGTTTCAACGTATGAATCGCAAGATTGTTCGTTTAGAATAAGAATAAACAAATCTCACATAATGACCTGAGAGTCTCTCTCTTATTTATGTAGCATCAATGCGCATTAGTTTTTTCCTTCTAAACTAATCAACAAGTTTTGATCTTTAGTTATTGGATTTATGACAAATTTTCAAATCTTTAACCCAGAATTGAGAGACATCATGTTGAATTCGCATTGTTATCAGTTATTTCAGTTCACTGGACTTCTTGACCTTGCCATTCTCTTTAAGCAACATCTCTTATTCCCACAGTTCTGCACATTTGCCCCATTTCTGGTTATGTTTTACAATCTGGCAACAGTTAAGTCACATTTTGTGCAATTACTGTAACTTGCTTCAAATTTGACTGAAATTCTGCCACTTCACGATGAATTTCTCTTTTTTCTTTTTTTGGACAATGAACATTACCAGAACATATTATGTTCGAAATGGAAATGAAAGGAACTTGTATTGATGGAAACTAAAGAAAAATTTTATTATCCGCAAGTACAAAGATCAGAATAACAATTAAAGAATTTGGAGTTCTCCTATTTTACCAAGAACAAATAAATATAATTTGATCAGAAATATCTAGAGAAGCTTCTTCTTGTGGAAGAAACGCTTCAAGTGCCACAACTGTAAAACCGAGGCCAAAATGCAGACACCCAAAGACATTATACTAAACCATGCAACCCGCGCATTTGTTGTCTCGTTCACAACTCTCAGCTCCGCTTCTCTACAAGCATAACGAATGGGAGGGTAAATTACCCGGTTAAATGAAAGAAAGTACTTACGAGGCAAGTGCATGGATATTATATTCACAAATAGAGAAAAGTTTTTACCTTTCTTTGAGAAAAAGCAGATTATCATGGATAGACTCTACAGCTGCTTCCAGTTTTCGCAGCTCTAGTTCAACACCCTACAAGAATAATCATAGCATTATGGTATGAAACAGGCATAAAACTTTAACATTCACTAGAAAACTACATTGTTGAGGAAAACTTAAATAATTCTAAAAAATATTATAGAGTTAGCAACTGTAATGATTTCTTCCATCAAAGCGCATAATTTTTACTCAAATGAAGAGTTAAGAATAAGAATAGTTACTCAAATGAAGAGTTCATGCACATGTATCATTTATCAACTCTTTCAGAAATTGGGACTAATGCAACAATAATATATGCTTTATTTAGGCCAATCACGGTGTGGCCTGGTTGGTCTTCCTACATTTTGCGAAGATTGTAGGATGCAGAGGTCTTGTGTTCGATTCTTGCCGACGAAACAAGCTAACACTGATTTGGTGCATGTTATTCGAAGGGAAGGGCTACCTTGCTATGCAACCCAAAATGTTATCCTGCTGATTAGCAACCCCCCTTATATATATATACACACACACACGCACACACACACAGAGAAAAATGTGACTAGCATTTTGCAGAATTCACTCTCACAGTCTACCCTGGGACAGAGAACCATATTTACTTGTCCTTTCTCCTCTCTTCTCAATGAAATATCAGAGGATTTACCTCTATTTTCTCTTTTTTTGCAACTGAACCCCAGTCCCTAGCCGCAATTCCAGTCTTCCATTCAATGTTAATGCTCACTTCTGCATTATCTCGATTATTGTCTACCACCCAGAAACATGCCAGATAGTTTCCAGCCTCATGAGTTGTAAATGCAAATTGACCAAACGTGACATTCTCTCTGCCGTGAAGATTGTTACCATATGGCGATGTCACCTGAAGAAAATAAGCTGATGTGAAAGATTGGTTGCTAAGAGATAAACAAAGCCAATTACATTTGGTTGAACAGATTCATTTGAAAAGAAAATTTACCTTGAAAAACTAAAAAAGCAAATACTTTATAAAGATAATCAAATAACTATGAGACTAAATATATTGTCATGTATAGTCGAGCAAGAATATATGTTGTTTTTCTAGAAAATCCAAGATATAAGAAAAGCCAATGTAGCTACAGTTCCCTCTATCAAGCAACCCAGAGAAAGAGAAACAAAATTTAATGTTTGATACAAGTTCAAGAATATCAAACTTTTGCTACGGCAGAAAAGATAAAAGTTAAAAGGCTTCCATAATCACCCTAAGATATTGACAATTTGATAAGTTTGGTGATTTCTTAATTTTTGTTCAACTAAATTTCTGTTTAATCTGGCATTATGCTACTTGAACTCTTCGGATTGTCCAACAGAAAGTATTTGCAACTTCCTAATAGAACACAACCTAAGAGAAAATGCACTCTGATAGGCAAACTAAGTGAGCCTTTAGTCTAGCCACGCTCACTAGTAATAATTATTCACTCCTTTTCTTGTATCAGCAATTGTAAATCTTTTCTTCATCCAGTTGCCGTGACATGGAATCCTAGAGCAGCAGGTTTGAATGTCAATGATTTCTCTTCAAGCAAGCATATACTAGAAAGAAGCAGATTAACTTAATGAATCGAATTACAAGTACCAAAATCTTTAAAGACTTATATCACCTAATTGAGTAAAATGCTCAAAGAGATGATCAAGAAGTTGAAAGTGATTCCATCAGTGTCGACCACGTTCACATCAAATGTTGTTTAAGAAACTTTAGTCATGGATTTCAATGTTCTAATCATTCCATTTCTTCGACCGAAAAAATCATCTCAACATGCCTATATTCTCATGCCCTATTTTCAGACCATCGATTGGCACTATTCATTTCATAATTTCACTCCAAACCCAATATTGCAGACACATTCTAAAGAATCAGTAGCCACATATCAAATGACAATACTCTGCGACTACCCAATTCTCCACCATTCTCCTCATAAAATTCATACATCAATAAAACTCCAACTTCTATTAAAATCCTAAATTGTTCAACCCTTCAATTCAAAATTCACAAAAGGAAAAAAAAAAAAAAAAAAGATCCTTCGTATATCAAATAAATCCAAACAATTAACAATTATTAATTCTCTTCAATTCAATGTTACTAAATCATTCTCAAAAAGGGTTTCTCTTTCTCATTCTATACAAAAAAAACTCATTAACAGTTACCAAAAATTCACCTTCATTTGATAGATCCGTTACAAATAGAAACATGCAACAATAACAAAAAAACAAAAATAAAAAAAGAAAATTGAACAAAAAAGGATAAAAGATTAAACCTTTACAGAGATGAAAGGAGTACGAGAATGGTGGTCAGAAACGACGACGTAATCGGCTAAAACGACAACGTTAGTGTGAAGTTCTTCGGACACGCATTTCGTTCCCGTCGGCGGCAGAGTTAACCATAATCCATGGCTGACTCTAATGTTCCCCAAAATCAATAGCGTTAACAAGAACTGGAGCAAAAACACCTCCCTGCTCATGTTAGCATTCAGCGACATGGCTGTAACAGTTTTTTTTCTCTCTTTGAATATCAACTATACCTCCTTCCTCCTCCTATGAGTTGGTGATGTAAATTAGAAGAAGAGGTCAGTTAAAAACTTAAAATTAAAATTTTCACTTATGAAAAAAATTTAATGGTTTTTTTAATTATTGTGGAATTTTTATCTTTTACTAAAACTTTTTATTTCAATATTTACATTTTTATTTTTCTAAAATTATGTATTTTATCTCTTAAAAATTTTTTTATGTATTTTACACCTTAGTGTGCCGATATTATTCTTATTTAATTAAAGATAAGTTCGAATTTGAATTAATCGGTACATATGATTTAGTGTTTAAAATTGAATATCCAAAATAATGTTCTTCTTTTTTTTTTTGTCAATCATGAAAGAAATTATTAATTAAATTTTAGATTACTGAGGAATGGAAGTCTCTCTGAATACTGAGGCAACCTTAGCTAAGGAACTGCCTCCGCCTGTGCCAGACGACCGTTCTACTAAGAAGGTAGCTGAGAGGTGACACTCATGATTATACTGGTGAGCGGCCTTCTCTATCCTTTAGAGATTGCATTGTCAAGGAAAGCTACTCTGATGGACCATGATGGCTTAGATGGTGGTTTGTTACCAGAGGAGGTTATGCTTTGGAACGAACGGAATCCTTGTCAGGAGCCTATTGGTGTAAACAAGGGTATTCTGGATTCAGATAATTCTATTCTGGAGCACATCAAAGTTGAGAAAGTCGGTGATATACCAAAAATATCACTAAGCGAAGAGATTAGAGAGGCTCTCTGTAAACCTTGGCAAAACGCTATTGTAGTGTGTTTGCTTGGGAGAACCATTGGTCATAAAACCTTGTGCTCTGAGATTCAGGCAATGTGGAAGCCATGTGGAGGCTATAAAGTAATTGATTTGGCTAACAATTACTTTCTGATTAACTTTGATAGAGCCTCTGATTGTATGAATGTGGTTCTCAATGGTCCTTCTTGGTTAATCTTTGGCCATTACTTAATAGTTCAGCCATGGTCGCCTGAATTTAGTCCAAGTGATTGCCTAGTAATACTAAGTTGTTAATTCTTAATTATGCAGCTGCTATTCATAATGCTTGTAAGAATGCAGAGTCGGGGTTGGAGCGAAGAGAGCTTTACATTTCCTGGGTTCCGCCACCCGAGTGGTTTCTTCAAATTGAACACAGATGGTTCTTTTTTTCCCAACTCAGGTAAGGCATCAGCTTTGCCCCTCCTATTCCCCCTCCCCCCAATATCTAAGGCAGGGCCAGCCCAGAGATTTTAGGGGCCCTGTGCTATTTATAAATTTAGGGCCCCTAAAATTAACCCTAATTTGGGGTCGGCTGAATTTTAAGTTGTCGTTTCTTGTGATTTCAACGATAAAAATGGCTAAATGAGGTATCGTTGGAATAGTATTTTCACCATCTATCAATCTATGGCCTCAAATTTGATGGAAAATGATCAGAAATTGAAGAAATAAAGCTTGAACTAAGTTGGTTTAATAATTGATTTTAATGGCAGCACATTGCTTTTTTCTTCATTGAGGCCTCTATTTTTCGGGGGCCTTGTGCGGTAGCACACCTTGCACACCTTCAGGGCCGGCCCTGATCTAAGGGGAAAAAAAAAAAAAGGTAAGGCATCAGCTGGGGATTTAATCCGAGATGGTTTGGGGAGATGGGTTACTAGCTTTGCAAATAATTTAGGAAGATGCTCGATAATCCATGCTGAACTTTGGGGAGGAGTTTGCGGTCTGCAACAATCCTGGGATTAGGAAGCTCATTGTGAATGTTGACAATCAGCAAGTGGCAAACTAGATTACACAAGAAATGGTTCTACCGTCTAATCACTCAAGATTGATTCTTCAAGCTAAATGGCTCATTGCTAGATATTTGGAAGTTTATGTTCAACATGCCTATAGAGAATCAAACAAGGCAGCTAATTGGCTAGCTAACTTGGCCACTTTCATGGATATTGGAAGTCATATTATCCATAGTCCACCTCCTAATCTTAATTTGATCCTGCTGTATGGGGTTTCTACTCCAGGGAACCTTGCCCAATTTATAACAAGAACATATTCTAACTTTAACAATTTTAACAATCAGGTTTTTTTTTTGTTGGAATTCTAAAATCTCATACGGGTGGATAATTGTATGTTATTTAATTAAATAAATAAAATCATAAAAATATAAAAATTAATACTAATTTTATATTTTTATATAAATAAATAATAAATAATTGGCGATGAATTAATATGATTAATAAATACAATAAATTAAAAAAAAATTAAAATATTAAGAAAATATATAATGAAAAAACTAATAGTGATAGTAATGTTTTTTTTAGAGAGTTATAGTAATGTATTTGATTCCCTAAAAATATAATGTATTTGAATTTATTTTAAAAGAAATTATAATTAAGTTAAAATTATTTCTGGTTTAAATAACATAATTAAGTTAAAATTAAAATTTCCGTTTAGTTAAAATTAAAATATAAATCATAACTACTATATAATCTTTAGAATTATTGATAGTCAGTTTTCAATTTGGAACCTTTAATCCAAATCCAATCAGGTTTCGGATTTCCTAATATCAATATATATATACATACATATTACCATGATTAAAACCCAAATTTGATCAAGAAGAAACCCTAAAAGCTCTTTCATAATGCATAAGCGTCCATACGATTTTGATCCAGATGAACATCTTTATTATTCGCGAGTTTACCTTGATCGAATTGACGATCGGATGAGGGATTCTTACAGCAGGCAGGGTATAAAAGTCCATGAAAAAGAAGAAGAACCGGTTTTGCATGTAAACCCTAACCAAGAACACAATCTTGAAGAAGAAGAAGAAGAAGAGGAAAAGCAGAATCTACCTCTAAACGGGGATCGAAATCTTGAAGAAGAGGAGCCGATTACGCCTTTAAACCCTAATCAAGGACACTATTATGAAGAAGGAGAAGATGCGGAGCCAATTATCTTTGTAAACCGTAATCAAGAATACGATCTTGAAGAAGAAGAAGAAGAAGAAGATGTTGAAGCTGGTAGTTTTGGAGATGATCATGAAATTGTTCCAGAAGAAGATTCCTATTTTGTCCATGATGATGATGATGAAGAGGATTTTGACTTAATGGAAGAGGAAGAAGGGGGAGGAGGAGGTGGTATTGAGTTTCAGAAAATAGGAGGAGAAAATAAAGTTGAGGAAGAACCTGAAAAAGATGAATTCTGGGATAGGTATCCTCGGCTGAAAGAATCATTGAAGTTGGATAGCTTTTCTGGTTATACACTTGGGAATGAATATGTAAAGAAAAAGCTGCTTAGTTCTATCGAAGAGTCGAAGGCGAAAGAATTAGAAGAGAAGTGGAAGAAGTTACTGTTTGCTGAAGCTCAAGTCAAATTCAAAAAAGCAAGTTTGATAGAAGAACAAACTCTAGTTTTTATGAGGATTATTAATTAGTTAGTTACATATATTATTGTTTTAAGTCTTCTTGCCTAGTTTTTATTTATTACTAATTATCTAGTTTAATTTAGTTGTTTCTGAATTAAATAGATTAATGTGTTCAATGAATTCGTTTATTGGATCAAAGTTTATTAATTATGTATCATTAATTGCAAATTTCTCTTAATTAATGGAAGGCATCATTGTCGAGAAGAGTAACTAAAAACATTATTCACTGGATCAATGCTGTCTCTTACTATAAAAATTGACCACAAGAGCGCATTGATTAACTGCATTAGGGAGAGTTTTAGCCATGGCCGTTGGGTACGAGAATTTTAAGAACGTATCTAATAATAACTTCCTATTAGAAAACTTTTATTAGAAATATAAATGTTTATAAAAAGTATTGCCTCGAGCATTTTTTTGATGCAAAATCAATAATGATTATATCAATACATAAAATTTTGATCCACACCAATACCCCTCCTCTCTAACTTTAAAAAAAAAAAAAAGGACTAAGTAGTCGTTTAGTTCAACTTATTGATACAACTGTTACGGATAGGAGTCCAACCGCTTCTATTTAGCGTTTGATAAAGTTTCTAATTTGTAGCTGATAGCGGATAAGAGTCCAAATCCGCTACCGATTCTATTAGCTAACATTTATGAGTTTTTTTACGAACGGCTGAATATATTTGTCATCGATAAATAAAATTAACCCGACAATGATGAAAAGAAAATCATCTATGCTCAAAATTTTTGTTCGATAATTAATTAAGGAGGAAGGTGAGAAAAAAGTAATAATAATAAAATCAGGTACCCAACTCTATATTTTTTTTTTGCCAAAACAACTTTATATTCTATTATGGCCTTTTGTTTCTTCTTTTCATATGAATTTTTTTATTTTCTTTTTTATTTATTGAATTGAGCATTGAATTAGATTACTTAATTTTCATCATCCACAAAATCAAGTGAATGACGCAAGTTGGCAGTGAACTATTTAGCATTCCTGTTGAAATTCTTGAAGTTTTTTTTTTTAAAAAAAAAGAGAAATTGTTGAAGTTTGTTCTAAATGTTTTTATTGTATATGCATGTATCAATTTTGTCTAAAAACAAAGTGAATGGAAAAGCCGATCACAACAAAAAAGTGGAAGATACACAAAAACTTAGAATAAATAGTCATGTTACTTGTGCAAGGTTTGTTTTACATTTACGAATCATTATTTTGCTCCAGTAGGGAACAACTATGCCAGTGATTTTTCTCTTTTCTACAGTCAAAACCATTGAATTAAATTGAAAAAAAAATAATTAGCTTGAATAGAAAAGAGAACAAAGAGCTTTTAATGGTGAATTGATAGATGGAATGGTTTTCCTTGATCAGCATTAACCTCACATATGAATTTGCAAATTTTTTTAGGGAGTTGTTATTTCCAGAGCAATAATTGTTAATGTCAGAGCAAATAATGAAGAAATAAAAGGGTAATTGCTCTGGCATTAACAAATATAGCTCTGGAAATAACAATTCCCTTTTTTTAACCTTAATTTCCATGTCTAATTTGTCCACTTTTACTTGTTAAAGGTACATAGTCAGTTCATAGCTGCACACATTAGAAATTTATTTGTTGATGATGAGATGTTGATTTTAGGATTTTCACTGGTATAATTTCACGATTATTAAGAAATATAATTGTTGTATTCAACAAAAAACTGCATTCTACATGCATCTAACACTAAAATTACTTTTTAAAAGTTAATATTTCATAAATTAATTAAGAGAAATTGTTTTAAACTCAAATTTTTAAACTACAATCAGCCATTATTCCCTAATATGTTAGTTCAATCAATAGGAAAGGAAGAGTTAAACAGAAGGACTACATTAACTCAGTTTCATTTCCGATTTCCTTCACTTCCACATGTTTTCTCAGGAACCAAACAAAACATAATATTAATTGTTTTTCCTTCAGTAGGTTGAGAAAACCGCCAAAGACTAATAAAATGCCAAACACTAATGATAGAGAACCAAGGACAGTACCTGAAACTTCTGGGATGTATACCAGAGACTTTATCGATACCAGAGCTTCGACGATCGGCAAAAGGTAGCAGAGATTGTTTGCAACTGGTTTAGTTTTAATTATGTAGCAATCCACTTTAGCAGAATAATTAAAGATTATAATGAAGATATAACAACAAAGCAGATGAACAAAATTAAAATAATGTAAATAGAATCCAATTTACCTGGATTGAAGTGATCAACATGAACACAGTGATCGTAACGTAAGATTCTTACTTGAGCTGAAGAATTTGTGCGAAACAAAGATAGCGAAAGGATAGGGAGACTTCAACGCTGTAGCCTTCTCGTCGTTCACTGGAAGACATACAGTTTCATTTTAACTTTGTGTAAGACTATATCCAGTAGTATTCATCCACATCAACTTCGTAGCAAATATGAAAACCGATGAAATTCAAGCAAGATTTTATGGGCCCTCGGTGGGCTCCCTCCTACTCCTATCCGGGGCAGGCCCTGCTCTTAATTAGGATACATTATTATTAATATTAATAGTATTAAAATTTTTATTAATTAAAATTAATTTAATTCTAATACAATAGTAATACTAACTCTTATTTAGGATACAAGAGATAATAATAATAATAATAATAATTTATTATTATTATTATTAATGTATGGTACTGTTATAGTAGAATTATTTTTATTTTTCCATATATGTATGGGATTGATTTTTTGAATTTTTCCTTTCCTATAATTTTTAATTCTAATATTTTTTAAATAAATAATATATGTATCCTGATAATCTATTAATTTAAATTTTATACCGTATTTTTATCTAGTCCTGAAATCAAAAGCAGTTTGTAGATTGTGGAATTTGAATTTATGTTGTAAAATTATATACGACAACAAATCCAACGGTACAAATTATGTTGTGTCTAGTTTATAATACAGAGTCAAATTTCATAAAATGTAACTCATTAGTAATTTTGATTTTATGACTCAATATAAGTTAATATTTAACCGGTGAATTGAAAATAAAACATAAACAAATGGAAAATGCCAATTTGATAGGGTCACGAATCAAGATCTACGTTATATATTTTATGTAGATGTGCAATAAATATTATCTTTTATAAGTTAAATTGCGTATAAAATATCCTGTATTATAGTAAAAATTGTTTAGAACACAAATTTTAAGACCAT
>CATIWJ010312443.1:0-13707 GCA_949640765.1 Croton laevigatus
GGCTTTAGTAGGAAGTAATCAATATTAAATATTATTGTTAGTTCAAATATCAACGAAATGGAAGGTCAGAGAGATTTTGCAAAAATATTGAAATTTTCAACAGAATTAGGTTAGAAATTCAACAATTTCAGAAGGATAAAAATTTGGAATTAGACTTATTTATTAATTAGTACTAAGATGTGAGGATTTAAAAACAATTTGGCATCCACTTTCAAGAAAAAGAGGAAGGGTTTGACAAATGATAAAAAATGAACCTAATTTAGTGGGATTCAGCATTTCAAATTTACAAATACATTTTTTTAACAAATATAAATTTTTACAATCTTAATATTTTTAAGAAGAAAATTAAATCAAAATGATATTCTAAATTATAATTTTATATTCAAACATTTCTGAGTAGGGTAATATTAGAAGAAGAGAAGAAGAATATATAGGCATTGTTTGTTGATGTCTCATTTTTTGGAAAGTGAATTGTACGAAAACTATACTTATGCGTAAACTATTCTTAAATAAATATTAGTATTCGGTTTATTTTCTGAACCCTCCAAAAATATCATTAATATTCATATAATACATTTACATACCAAATAAAACTTAAGGATGGCACTGTCCAAGTTGTGAAACTCTTTCATGAGACATTACAAGGTAAGACGAATTGTTCCACCATTACTCCAGGAACTGAGGTAACGAAAAGGACCTTTTGATGTGATATATATAGTTACAAGCATGGTATTTAGTCAATGAAAAACATCTGAACGCCCTGTATAATATTTTATGTCTAGACCCCTCAATGCACTAATGGATATCTTAAATCCTTGTACTGTTTACGAATCAATTTTTAGTTACTTGTATTAATTAATTTTTACGGATTTTTGGTGAAAGTCGCCAGAAACGAATATACCCATTATTTAGTGCATCTAGTGAATTTTTTGAGAATTTTAAAAAATTATTTAAATTTATTTGCTTTTATTTGCAAATATGTATGAATATTTATAAAAGGACAGTTTTGAAATATTTTAATTTATGTCAACCCATATTAACAAAAAGTGCTATTTAATTAATTTTTAAAATTTCTTAGAATCTGCTATATAACTAATTGCCCTCTTTTTTTTTTTAAATTTATACGGAATCCTAATTAGCCGAACAAATACCCTAGACCATATAATATGGAGTGTTCATTTCTATTAGCTGCACAATAAGGGCAATATTTTTCTTAGAAAATGAGCCAAATTGGAGACATAATGTGGTTTGAATGAATCAAACTGAGGACTAGAATTATGCATAATTCTCCGGAGCCCAAACCAGTACCAAGAACCATACTAGAATAGAAATAAAAAATTTTATTTTGTTGTTCTAGTTTTGGTTCCTTAATTATAACCATACTGAAAGCGTACTAAAAATCAGGCCATACTGAAAATCAAATATGTAAACAATAATAATATAAATAAAAGATTTACATAAAATATTTTATATTTTTGTTACCCCTGGACTTTTAGTTAAAATATAAACATATAAATTTCTAGTTTTTTTTTTCTACTAAATTATTAAATATAATATTTTATGGGTTCTTTTCATTCTATTATGCATTACTTTACCGACTATTTTGAAATATGAAGATATTGATGTTTATGTTCTTTAATATTGTTGATACCTTACAAATAACATAATTTTGGTCCCTAATTATGTACTTATTTGGTGATTTATTATGCTTAAATATGAGCTTTTATTTGCTTTTATATATTTTGGTTGAAGAGTGCTAGATATGATGAAAAGGAAGCATTTTAAGCATATTTTAGGAAATTTGATGTTGGAGTTTTCTTGGACGCTTTGAATTAGCTTAGGGCAAGGTTAATGGTTACACAGAAAGTGATGGCTTGAACTTAATTTGGACGATGAACCCACAATTTTAACTGAAGTTTTGGGCTTAAATAACAGCCTAGTAAGAAGAATTAAATAGTTTTTATTGGGCACTTTTGTTATGTTATTATTTACCCAACAATATATATGTGGGTTTTTTTTTTTGGGAAAAAAAAATATAAGTGGATTTTAGGTCTTTTGTAAGGCATTCTTGGATAGGCTCCTCCCTGATATGTTTTTTAGATTTTGTTCTTATTTTTTCCATAGCCATTAGAGGCTAAACTTTCCCTCCAACCAAGAGTTAATTTGAAGTTGATTTTCTTCATATTTTTTAGATCTTAATGCTCATTATCTTTACTTTTTAATTTCTATTGCATTCATGCTTTTACTGCAGTTTATTAAGAAAGTCCATCCTTAATGTATTTTATTAGTAGATTGATTTGGCCAGTTGATTAGTTGATAGGATGTATATAGCTAGTCAATAAGATTAAATCCGTAATTGTTTAGTTGAGTTGATACAAATAGCGATTGGTATAACTTGATTGTGACCAGACTTTTGGTTTATATTAATGGGTTATATTAAGTCATTGCATGATCTAAATGGGTTCTCATAGAATTTATTAACTAGGGCAATGTCTTTTTAATGTTCATTGCAATTGACAGATAATATTTCATTGTACTTAGGGTTGTTTGTTAGTTAGAGGTTATTATTAGATAGTATATTAATAATCTATTAATACGGAAAAATTGGTTGGGGAAATGTTTCCTTTGACCATAACTTGTTTGTAATATGAAATTATTAAGTTATCTTAGAGTCAATAATAAAAAATAAGAATCTCATTGCTTTTAATTCTATTTTCCTAATTAATTTTATTTATTTTTGTCCAATTCACAAACTATCCGTATTCTATTCTAGCACCATAGGAATAGACTTAACCAGTCTCTGTAGGATCGATTCTGCTTATTGCTATATACAAATATTTTTTAGTAGATATTTTATTTTTGGTGGTTTCAACGCCCATTAATTATTGATGTATTTTAATTTATTTTGAAGAATTTTTATGGTCATGTTAAAGACATTTTATTGCTTTAAATGTTTGAAATTGCTTTGAAATGGTTTCAAAGAATTTTGATTTTATATTCTTAGCAAGACATTAGTTGTTCTTGATATTAAATTTATGAAGTTCTATTGAATACTTAGGGCTCAGTGATTCTATCGGAATTAAGTGTTACTACTATTTTAAGAAAACAATTTAATTACAAGCTAAAGATTTGGCTCCCCTAGAATCGATAGAGAAACTGAAATCGAAGAACAAGAACCATGCCGATTTTAAATACAAATGATTCTGATTCTGATTCCAAAATTTTAAGGAACTAAAAATCCAGTACGAGTGCCTATTCCTACCAAAGAGCTGGAGGTGGAATTGAACCTAACCACACATCCTACTTAGGACCTTTTCTCTCCTCTCAAAAAAGTATGCGAGAAACTAATTGGACGCATCCAATTGATAATAAATAAATTTTTCAGTCATATTAAATTATTTATATATGGGATGAGGCGCTAGTTCCTTAATCAAGGTCCAAAGTTTGAATTCTGATGTTGTAAAAGTCGGCTCTTTAATGGGCATATGAAGTATCCGAATCCGGATTAATTAACATCTATGATTAGATGTTCGGAAACCGGGTAGAATTAAAAAAAAATATATACTAAAAATATTTACTTAATTTGAAAGACAGTAATTTCTTTATTTATTTATACGTTAAGAAAAAAAAAAACTCGTTTTCATAATGCACCAACTTTATAAGGACTGTGTTAATTGAGTCTAATATACTAGCAGTGTATTTTTTCTTATTGGAATACTAGCAGTGTAATTTACTTAGGC
This sequence comes from Croton laevigatus, assembly GCA_949640765.1. NCBI lineage: Eukaryota > Viridiplantae > Streptophyta > Magnoliopsida > Malpighiales > Euphorbiaceae > Croton > Croton laevigatus. The sequence goes on from CATIWJ010312443.1 coordinate 3,741, forward strand.
TTAACCCAATAATCTATTTGAGTTTTAGTACAATAATCCTATACTATTTACAAAGACGGTTATCAAAATATTTATTTATTTATTTATTTTATCATTTATCACAACTATTACCATTGTTTATAAGTTATTAATCAAACTAGGTAAACATGTCTACACAACTAAACAAGTTATAAGCAATAAACACCCATAATATGTGACTAATACTCTAATTTATTAGCATAATGATGTTCAGAAAAGTTGGAATGTCTTTAAAAGAAAGAAAATAAAAAACCCAACAAATAACAGATAGTGATTGTTGTATTATAGGGCAATGTGTGTTAATCTAAGTTATTATTATTATTGCTAACTTTGTTTTATCTACTTGAAAACAACTTAGGTTATGCTATATAAGTATAATAATAATAATGGAATATTGGTGGGTGGCATCTGAGAAATAAAAGTAAAGGAAAAGGGACAAAAACAAAAACAGAACAGTTTCAAAGAACAGAAAAAGCAGGTCAAAGTTGAAATAGCAAAATACACAAGATAATGCCACTTCTGTTTCTTAAGCCTTAACTGCGTTTTCACATTTATCATAACAAACACTTTTCCAATCAATCAATTAGCAAATAATTTCTAAAATTAATTAGTTAATTTAAAATGATTAAATGAATATTATAAAAAATACACATTTTGTTTTTCTGTGATCAATAAAGGACAGGCTGGAAGGATCCAAACCTTCCAACCTCACTTTCATCATTATTTGTAGCTAGAAGAACTATAATACAACCACCCACCAAGTAATACAGTATATCTTTATTTTCTATACAAACCATTAAATAATGCAAAAGAAATTTTTTTTAAGTAAAAATAAAGAAGCTTGCAAAAAGTTGGAAAAAGAAGAAGCATTGTTCTTCTTTTTTCTTTTCTTCCCTTATTTTAATTTTCTCTTTTCTTGTTGCCTCTGCTAAGCATCTTTTCCCCACTTTTGCTGTGCTTTTGCCTACTATTCTCTGTCTCTCTCGGAATAAAATTTCTTCCCCCCTGTGGTTTTTCTCCTACTTTATCCTTTCTTTTCTTTGTCTAACCATTCGTTTCATTGATCACCGAGTTTATATTCTTTCAATTTCTTTATTGTCTTGTTTGTTTTTAGTTTTGAATTTCCTAGCTTTCTAATCTGAAATTTGATGCAATATAATTGACAGTGCTTAAAGGTTTCTGGGTTCTTTTGATTAAGTTGCGAAATTCAGTTTTCATGCTAAAGACTAAGGAATTTATTCTTAAATTTTTGTTTATAGCTTGGAATCCTTTAATTGATTATCCTCCTCCTTTTGTTCAATTTCTTCTACAAGTTGTTGAAAATTACTTTTTCCCTAATCGGAACCCCCTCTTTCTATCCTATTTATTTATTGGGAAATTTTCTTTCTTCACTTTCAACTTCCTTTCATCTTCAAATGGTTTAAATTTGTTTACTTCTCCACAAGGTTTTTTTTTTCCCTTGATTTACTTGTGATTTTTTTTGTTGAATTTCGTTTTCTGTTTTTGGTTTCTTGTGGTGTAAATGGGACTCTGTCATGGGAAACCAATTAAGACCCAAAGAACTGAATCGAATAGCCATACACTCTCCATTGAACCAGACTCACAACTACAAAATTCAGAATCCAGCAAAACCTCTGGTTTCCCTTTCTACAGTCCAAGTCCTTTACCTAGTCTTTTCAAGAACTCACCTGCAATATCAAGTGCGAGTTCCACTCCTTTGAGAATTTTCAAGAGGCCTTTTCCACCTCCTTCGCCTGCAAAGCACATTCGTGCATTACTTGCTCGAAGGCATGGCTCTGTAAAGCCCAATGCAGCCTCTATTCCTGAGGGTAGTGAATATGATATTGGGTTGGACAAGAATTTTGGGTTTTCAAAGCAGTTTGTAAGCAACTATGAGATGCTTCAGGAAGTGGGGCGTGGCCATTTTGGGTATACTTGCTCTGCCAAGGCTAAGAAAGGCACCATGAAAGGTCAGGATGTGGCTGTCAAAGTTATTCCTAAGTCTAAGGTTCACTTCTCAACTATTTTATCACCCCTGCAAAGTAGTTTCTTTTGTTTATTTCTGTTATGAGTTAGTTTGAAATAGGAACTTGATAATACAAATATTAGAGAAGCCTGTTTTCTGAAACTGTTGTAGTGATTAATTTAAGGACTTCTATGTTGCTGTTAACATGAGATCAAGATTATTTATAGTTAATGTCTGTTGTTTGGTTGTGGCTGACTTAGAAAACAGTTCAATTGTTTGCTTTGTCCTAAGAAAAATGAAAAATTTTAACAGATGACAACAGCAATTGCGATCGAGGATGTAAGAAGAGAAGTTAAAATGTTACAAGCTCTAACGGGGCATAAGAACCTGGTGCAATTTTATAATGCTTATGAAGATGATGAAAATGTCTATGTTGTGATGGAGTAAGTTGGTTTTCCCTGTTATAATACAGGCTTGAATTATGTTTTCCTGTGTTTTGCTGGTGCTTTCACAATATAAAGTGCTTGTTCATCATTCGAGTTTGAATCATGCTTATATATCAGATAGAGAAATGATCTTATTATATTTGAATTGGCTTGATCAATTTTTGAATGACTTAAAAATGAATTTTACGTGTCCAAATCACTATTGGCAAGCTATTTAGATTATCAGCTTATGCTTACCTTTCTTTCATTTCTTTTCCCTCGAAGTAGTCACATATAAACCTGGTTAATTAGTTTTCTAAATTGATCATGGCTTAGCATTGGAAGATACAATTCAAACATCTGGAGCTTACAAATTTTTTGCTTTTTATCATCTAGGTTGTGTGAAGGTGGTGAGCTATTGGATAGGATACTTTCAAGGTAAATTACTGTTTTCTTTATCATAAAACATTTGCTGCTTCTTCGAATTTCTAACCGGCTTTTTCTAATTCATGGTATCTAGAGGTGGAAAATACTCAGAAGAAGATGCAAAGACAGTTATGGTTCAGATATTAAGTGTAGTTGCCTACTGTCATCTCCAAGGCGTGGTTCATCGTGATCTCAAACCAGAGGTAATTATGCATGCAGTTAAATATTCAGTTATCTAGAAAGGAAGAGACTGCTGTTTAATTTTCTTTTCTAATTGTGTTTTGCTATAGAACTTTCTATTCAGCTCCAAGGAAGAGACTTCCCTATTGAAGGCCATTGATTTTGGACTATCTGACTATGTGAAACCAGGTCGGTCATACTGCCTTGAGCTAAGTTCTGCATCCTTCTCATAATCTCTTCTTTTTGACTATTAGATTTCTTTTTCAGATGAAAGATTGAATGACATTGTAGGAAGTGCATATTATGTAGCTCCTGAAGTTTTACATAGGTCATACGGGACTGAAGCAGACATGTGGAGTGTTGGTGTAATTGCTTATATTCTTCTATGTGGAAGCCGACCCTTTTGGGCCCGAACAGAATCTGGCATTTTTCGAGCTGTCCTGAAAGCAGACCCTAGTTTCGATGAAGCTCCATGGCCTTCCTTATCCCCTGAAGCAATAGATTTTGTGAAGAGGTTGTTGAACAAGGACTATCGTAAGAGACTGACTGCTGCTCAGGCTCTAAGTAAGTTTCTCTAAAGCCTTATTTTTTCATCAAGTCCTAATTTCAATCATATCTTAGAGTTCTAGTTGCTTGTTTGCTAGGTCATCCATGGTTAGCAAATCATCATGACTTTAAGATTCCATTGGATACGATAGTACACAAGCTCGTAAAAGCCTATATTTGCTCATCTTCTCTAAGGAAATCTGCACTTGGGGTAAGTTCTTTTGTATGCAAGTCTCTGAATCTTCCTATGAAGTGATTGAAATAAGTGTGATTATTGTGACAGGCTCTGGCAAAGACATTAACTGTATCCCAGCTAGCGTACCTCCGGGAACAGTTTACACTATTAGGGCCAACAAAAAACGGTTACATTTCTATGTCAAACTTCAAGACGGTAAGCTCCTTTTCTGGCCATTTCTTTGGCTACGTTTGAGATATTTCTAATGGCTTCTGACTGACAATATAATTAACAGGCGGTAGTAAGGAACTCCACAGATGCAGTGAAGGATTCAAAGGTTCTTGATTATGTTAGCATGGTAATCCTTGAAAAAATTATTTGTATATATGGATATCTTTCGTTATTTTCTATCAACTGTTTGACAGTTTCAATCAAATTCATTTCAGATCAGTTCTCTTCAATACAAAAAAATGGATTTTGAAGAATTTTGTGCTGCTTCAATAAGTGTGCATCAGCTTGAAGGGATGGATTGTTGGGAACAACATGCAAAACGTGCCTACGAGTTGTTTGAGAAGGATGGGAACAGACCTATTATGATTGAGGAACTTGCCTCTGTATGTTCTCTCTCTCTTTCCCTCTTTCATATTTATGCATTTGAATGCCCAGAAAATTGATGAATGATTGATTCTAGAGGTCAAATAGTTTCTTAGTATTAAATTACACTTCCAGCGACTTCGGAAGGAATGATTGAATTTTCATTCCTTCCAGAATGCTTACTAATAATGTAAATCTGTTATTTATTTAGTTCCTGGGAATGTAATCCCACATCTAATAGCCATAAGAATTATGATAAGACTTGTAATTGAAAGAGGCTGTGGTCTTAGCATAAGCCAATTGGTTTTGTGTTTTCAGGAGCTGGGTCTTAGTCCGTCTGTACCTGTCCATGTGGTTCTACAAGATTGGATCAGACATTCGGATGGCAAACTCAGTTTCTTGGGGTTTGTAAGGCTTCTTCATGGGGTTTCGTCGCGGACACTTCAGAAGGCTTGAAGCATTTGAAACTTTTCAAATGACATGGTTTTATAGCAAGTATGTCTTGTTATCCTTTTTTGTTCTTACAGGTTTTTTTTTTTTCTTTTTTCATTTTTCCAATGATTGGTGGTACCCTTGGATTAGAGGATTTGTACAGATGAGGGTAGAATCAAAATGTGTATTTAGGATTAGCGAAACAGTGGTTGCACCCCTTTATGTAACCATCGCATTATTTTCTCCAATAAACTTTCATGTTATATGTTGCTCGGGTTTTTTGGAAACAATTCTGCCTCATGTTAAATGGAGGTGTATCTCAATTCCATCAAGTGGTTCTACAATATTTAATTGCTATTTAAAAAAAGAAAAAAATGCTAGAAAATTAATTACAGAAAAAAATTCAATATTAAAACAAGTTGTTATTCCAAGTGTCAGGAATTATTGTATCTCAACTTAATTTTTTTTTTTTAATCTTAATTTATAGAGCATCATCATAATTTTTTGGTGCATACAATTTTTGAAAATAAAAAATGTAATTACCCCAGTCTCAATTAAAATGTGAGTCCCATAAATTGGGATTGACCTAAAGGAAATGAGAGCACTATTATGGATGCTATTAAGTTGAAATCTCTATAATTTGAGTTATTCTACTTTAGGTTCTTGTATTTTTCAAATAATATTTATTGGTCTTCATGTTTTTAGCAGATCAATTATTGGGTCCTTTCCTATAAATGCCATAAAGATACTATTTTATCCTTAAGTTTTTCTTTTAAATTATATTTGTTATTAATCCCGATTATATTTACTGATTTTTGTAATTTATTTATATACACATATAATTACAAAATTATGAAAAAATATATCTATTATTTTTTTAAAAGAAAATCTAATAAGTTTTTAAATTTAAATAAGTTCATATAAATTCTATGGTTTTTTCTTGCATAAAATAATAAAAATCTAAAAGCAAAAACGAAGTGTTGGAGATGGATGGTATGGTGTATTCTCCGGATTTAACTTACAGCTTGTAATAGTTATTTACGAAAAAAAACTAAAAACTATTACGTCTTTGATAAAATGTTATATAAATAAAATTATGAGAAATTTACAATTTTTTCTCTGTATTTGGTCTACATTTTTATACATTTATTTTTTGAAAGTCTTTTTTGTCTCCAATTTTGTTTGCGTTGGACGTTCCGTTAACATTTAACCAAACCAAATGTTCAATAAATTTGCTAGGAAATAATAGGTTAACATTTATTGTGTGCTTGTGGGAAAAATTTGTAGACTAACCTGAAATTTCACAATTTTAATTAAAAAAAAAAATAAAGCAAAATGGAGAAGATGAAACAACCTGAAGAAGAAAAACAGCCAAAGCAAAGCCCAAACAAGGTTTATGCACAAATAACTCTGCTGCCATATCCTAATGTGAGAACCATTTTTCTTTTTATCTATTTTTAATACAGTTTGTTTGATTTAACATATTTTGACATTATTGAAAATTTTTAATAATAATATGTTCTTGATTTCATTTCAGGTCCAATGGGATGAACATGTATCTATTCTATTACAGAGTTTAACTATGTGAATTAGAACCATTTGCGGCTTCAGTGCAACAAAATAACACAGAAGGAATATCTAGTGGCACATTTCTCAGGAACAGCATTTTTCTCAAAATATCACTCAACTGCAAGGATTCAAATATTGGTAATGACAGCAATCGCGGTTGCATGTAAAGATAATAGTTCGTGGTAATAAATAATGGTAGCGGTTTATGAAGTCGCAAATTTGTTTTTGAAAAATTGTAAAATTATGAAGTCGCAAATGGGTAATAAATAAAGGTGTTTATGAAAAAAAATAAGTATATAATAGTTTAATAAGCATAACTGCAATATAAAAAAACATTAATTATATTGTCTCACATAATAATTATACAAATACTATTATAAATCTATTAACTAATACATTGTTTCACATGATAAGCATACACACAATACATAGAGATTATAAAAAGTACAAAACAAAATAAATATTGAAGAGATAACATATATATGTCTATGAGGTGTATTTCTTCTTTCTTCTTTTTCGCTTTTTTTTTTAAATTTAATTTTTTTAGATAAGTTTTTTTTATTATTATTATATAATTATTCGTTGTCAGTTGATTTTATTTTTACTTTTGGTTATTTTCAGTATTTTTAAATGAACAAAACAAAATTACCTAACTTTTTTTTTCCAGCTCTTTTTCTAATTAAAATAAAGCAATATTTTTATATATAGAGTATAGTGTATAGACATGCAACTACATAATGTTCAAAATGCATAATATTTAATAATAATAATGATAATAATAACTGTTATGCCGCGGTCTGTTGCGGTATACAATTTTTTATAACCGTTAAAAAACGGTAAATAATGTAATGAGTGGTCTAAAAACCTTGAAATAACCGCCGTTACTTTATGTTATTTAAAACCATGCTCAAATGGTTGCAATGAAAAGCAAAATATAGGGACTGTTAATACGGGCATAAAAGTTGAGTTTTTAGAGAAAATGGACCAAATGATATTTTTCATTTTGAAAAGACTTGCATAATGCTGAAAAGATTTTTGATGTGTCACCATCTTAATTTTTATTATCTAGGCAAAATTAAAGAAAAAATCTAAAATAATTCTATTTAGCACAAAAGGCAAAAAAGTACTTTTACAAAGATGCTAATCTTGAAACATATTGGATTTAAAGACTAGGTACTTGAAATACCACCCTAATATACTAGTGAAAGTTTAGATTTCGATTAGCCCTGATTTTTGCCAAACGAAGGCTTTATATAAAGAGTTCAAGGTGGTGAAAGACCGAAAATCCTCCATCCGATAGGATTCATTGGGCTCTGTAAATCTCGGAGCATAAGTGTCCTCAGGATTTTTGGGGTCCAACAGTCAAGCCTGATGAGGAGGCTAAGGTCAAGTCAGGAGATCAAGGTCGGTAAGATAATTTCTCCCTCTGCTAATGTAAGTGTTGTTGGATTTTCTTATGCAAAAATATATCAAACACTTAAACATGGTAGCAGAATAAAATCAAGCATAAGAAAATAATCTAAGAACATGTAGAATTAATCTAGTCCAGTTAACAAAAATTTCGGAACATACCTTATGCTTTTACCGAAAATTGCTTTCTTAAAGCAACCAAATCTGAACTCTTTACACGATTAGATTGATTTAGGGGTTGCCTAAAGACTTGTAATACCCAATCTCGGTCTAATGGGTAAGTCTCGATGGAATGCTACCTGTCGATACTGGAGCTGTGCGACCTAATTACTGACTTGTTATTTTGTTTGGATTTCTACCTTGATCATTTTCATCTTATTTTATTTAGCCAAATTTTAAGTCTCATTTTATAAAAATTTTGCTAGAGCTTCGCTATACATGCAACATTTCCCCAAACGTATGTGAATAGTAATTAGTTCACGTCCCTGCACGAAAATCACGTAAACACTTCTGCAGCCTCCTTATACCCTCACTTCTCAAATGAAATGAAATAGCATACTTCTAATGGTAATATCACAGCGTACTAAGTTACGTTATCATTCTAGATAGTACGTGATACATACATTGTGTTAACTATCTGGGACTGCTATATTATTTATAAACATGCCACTATTATAACATTACTATTGTAAGAGATACAACCTTAATGTGCTACTTTAGAAAATGCTCACCGGAACTGATGTCTGTATGCTATTGCTATCAGCATGTGAGTTGAGAAAATAACTCGTTGAGCAACTAATGCCCAGTGGGTATTTTATAAAAATTTTGCCAGAGCTTCGCTGTACAAGCAACGTTTCCCCAAAAGTATGTGAATAGTAATTAGTTCACGTCCCTGCACGAAAATCACATAAACACTTCTGCAACCTTCTTATACCCTCACTTCTCAAATGAAATGAAATAGCATACTTCTAATGGCAATATCACAGCATACTAAGTTACGTTGTCATTCTAAATGGTCTGGGAGTGCTATATTATTTATAAACATGCCACGATTATAACATTACTATTGTAAGAGACACAACCTTAATGTGCTGCTTTAGAAAATGCTCACCGGAACTAATGTCTGTATTTTTTTTTTTTTTTTGCCTTTAGTTACCCCCAAGGTTTGAACCTAGGACCTTTTGGTCTTTGGTGACTTACCTCACCACTAGGCCAACCCCTTGGGTTAACTAATGTCTGTATGCTATTGCTATCAACCTGCGAGTTGAGAAAATAACTCGCTGAGCAACTAATGCCCAGTGGGTACTTTAACTATTGGAATAAACAAATAAATGAGCAAATAAGTGAAATAAATCAAATTGAATTAATAATTTGAAAACCAATGACGTTTGAAATGGAACTGGTGATTTGTTAATATATGCATGCAAGTAAATATGTTTATTTACCAAATCATTAATTTATTTACTTCGCTCTACATGGTAATTAGCCGAACTTTGGGATAAGGAAAAACTGACTGAATGATAGCCATAAATTCAATAATCATAGTACTATTGTACTAGAATTACTGAATAAATTTTCATACCAATTGATAGCCAGGCACACAGATCTGGATAGGCCAAGGCTATATAGCATCAATGGTAGCTTGGCTGTAACGTCCGCTTTTCCAGGTATTCCAAGTAAGTGCTAAGCACACGCACGACACGGGACCCAACCGGGCACCGAGGTCGGGCGACAGTCTGGGAAGTTCTATGAAGTCACTGTAAATAATGTAAATAATGAAAGATATATGATAAATAAAGGTTTTGGAAAGATAACTAGTGCGCCCGGAGACAAAGATAGGCCAAAGAAGTTCAACGAGGCTCAATGGGCTCTAGAGGCAGTGTTAGGGACCTAAGCGTAATTTTATAAAAAGTTGCGTAGGGTCTTGGTACTGCCCAAATATTATCATAATTATGAAATCTCGGGATTTAACTGGTCGCAACGAAGCGACACATAATTTTCAGAAAATGCACGGTTTGAAAGATATATCGGGTTTTTCATTAAGGGTAATTTGGTCTTTTGTCAAGGAAGAAGTGAATGGACATGTGGCATGAATATAAGCACCATTTTAATGATAAGAAAGGATAAGCATTGGGTTGGAAGGATCTTGGCCAATCATTTTGATGATTCACCATTTTCCACCAATCAAAATGCAAGAAATTAAATAAATCAAAAAACAAATCATTA
>CATIWJ010312460.1:0-10433 GCA_949640765.1 Croton laevigatus
GTTTGGTGATTTATAGGGATCATGATTAGAATCACTTATTTCTCTCTGAATTTGTTAAGCTTTCTCAGCTATTTAAACCCAAAGCTGATATGAAATAAAATGTGAGTTTTCATCAATTATTGCTTCTCTGTAAGTGTTTTACCTTCTTTCAATTCCTTTCTTCTGTTTTTATTTACAGAGAGTTTTCTTCTTCAATGTCTGCTAAGAGAATCATGTGTATGGTTCCCTGGGGCTCTCTTCTCCCTCGATTCCTATCTTCTCTTCTGCCTCTGTCGGCTCTTGGCTGTCTATCGGCAGAACCGCCGTCTTTATCCCTTGTAGGATTCCATAAAGCCTTTGAGGTCCCCATTCTTGGTCATCTTTTCGATCTTAGCTTTTTAAGTTTTGCATTCATTTGTATTATGGCCTTTTGTCCTGTGGTAGGCCCAGTAAAGGTTGTCTCCCTGATTGTATCCTTCTGAGCTTGGCCCTCCTGACTGCCTTTCAATGGCCATTAAAATTTCAGTGGGGCCAGTATTCATCAGAATATAATATTGGTTTCTTCCTCTATTGTCGTCATTGCTATAATTCCCCCTTCCTCTATTCTGGTAGCTTTCCCTATTATCATCATGGTAGCCACCTCGGCCCCCTCACCCACGTTCTCGAGGGGATCTTTCTCTATCTCTGTCATATCCTCCTGCCGATCCTTGTGCCCTCCCTGTGGAGCTTGTATCATTTTCTCCGGCTCCCAAAGCTCTAGATGTTTTTCTTTGGGTTTCCACCCTCACATATTTATTTGCTCTATTCAGGAGGTCTTGGATCGAAGTAGGCTCATCCAAGAATAGTGAATCAGTTAGCTCTTGGGACTTGCAATTGTTCTGCATTATCTGTACTGCTAATTGTATGTTTATATATTTTACTTGTATGGCTACAATTTTGAATCTTTCCATAAATTTATCTAGGTGCTCGCTATCTGCTCTCACCATCAACTTTAAGTCGGAGGATTATTTTGTCTTTGGGATATTCTTTCGAAATTTCGTGATCATTTTATCCACCAACTCTCTGAAAATAGAGATGAGGCGATGAGGCGACCAGGCAGCTTGTGGAATGATTCACTAGCGTCTTCTAACATGGTTTCTAGGAAATACTTACACATAAGTGCATCGGTTGCTCCCCTGGCGACTATGAAGTCATGGTAACTCCTTACATGACTCCTGGGATTACCCTTTCCAGATAATATTAACTTAAAATTAGCGGGCTTTTAGCTTCTAGGTTCACGTGCCCTTTCGATACTTAGCAAGGGAGGTAAATCTGCTCGGAAAGGCTCTTCATCGTCATCTTCTTTCTAAATATCTTTCATAAGCTCCACCAACCTAGACTTGGTGAGCTGTTTTCCCAGGTAAGTTCATTATTTCCACATTCTTCTCCGTCCAATTTTTCTCTTTCTGGTGTTCAATTCTCATCATTGGCCTCATCTTCATCATTATTTCCATTATGCTTGTTTTTATGCATCATTAGGTCTTTAGACACAAGTTGCCCGCTTCTTCCAATCTATTCAATTCGCAACCTCTAGTCAACTCGCGACCTTCTCTTTCTTTTGCGTTGTTTTGATAATCATTTCTTTAGAAACCCATATCATCTCTATCTTCTGCTACCCTTTCACTTAGGTTTGCTCCAGATCGACCTTCTCCCCCGGTTATCATTGTTTGGGGTGGAAGGGATGTGGGTAACTGCTCTTGGCTAAGGTTAAGGAGTTGAGGATTTTGATGTAAGGCTTGGTTAAGTAATCCCAACAACTGAAATTGAGTGAATTGTTGGGAAAATGTTGCGGTCGGGGTCGTGGAATGTAGGGTGTTTAGGGGAAGTGGAGCTTGCAAGTCAAGGTAATATGATTGTGTGTCCCTACCCCCATTGAGAAGGTGTGACTCTCTGGACGATGACACAAGAAAGTTATTGGTGGGGTTTATAAAGGTGGTGTGGGTCTAACTCCTGAGGATAGCGAGGTGCAACCCTATGAGGGAGAGGTGGAAGGAAGGTAGGACCTGCAGGTTGTATGTCTTGACCTTCTTGAGCAGTCGTGTTTTCTTTTGAACTCATTTTTTATGGCGAACAAGCTAAATATCGTTTTAAAAACTTCATTCCACGCTCACCGTACCAATGAAAATCTATATTTCAATTAGTCGAATTTGGTGCAGGTGCTATTTATAGAGAGTCTAGGGTGGTGAAACCCCCTAAAGAATGGGAGGCAATGGCCCCGTGGGTTTTGAAGCCCAAGTGGTTCTTAATCTCTAGGAGTCCATTGACCCAACGTGATAGGGTGGTTGAGGTCAGCAGGCGACCTCACCCTTTGGACCGAGCATTGGGCAACCTTAGTTCATGCTAGTTGGAGGTGTCCTCATCCGAAGTTCAGGTTAAGGCAACCTCTTAACAGAATAAGGGTCACCCCCCTTTTGCCCCTTGATGGTCCCAAATCACAAAGAAGGCTTACAATAGTAATAATAATATTATTATTATTATTTAGGTGGAAAATAGGTTTAAAAATTTTGGAGAAAAGAGTTTTTATTATAATTTTAAAAAATATTAAAATAATAAAACAGGGTTAAAATAGTAAAATCATCATAACTTTTAATAATTGAAAAAGTTTGACAAAAAGATAGAATTGTTGAACGAAACAAAAATATAGGGATAAATTCATCCATTAAAAAATAAGGGGAGATTTTTTTTTTAAAAAACAAGGAGAATTTCCCTGGAAATTATGCATAATTCGACTTTTGGTTGAAAGACAATTCCTTGGTAAAGTAGGTGACAATTTGCCAAAAGAATAGACTCATTTTGCCGATAAAAATATAATATATCACTAATTCTGCGATGGAATTACAATGACTTAAGAATTGTTATTGGAATGGCTTGTTTCAAACAATTCCATTGTTGATTTTGATTCTAATTTGTCACAATTTACGAACGAAGCCTATCCATCAAATTTACAACACCAAAAAATCATAACACATGTGAAAAGAAAAAGAAATCGTTCAACCAATGAATCCAACACGGAATCAACAAGTCTTTTCAAAAGCAAATCAAAATGTTTTGGCAATACAGCAAACTTAGAATTGAATGTAACATAACAAAAAGACCAAATTCAAAATGTCAGCATCGCCAATTATGATGAGAATTTCTGAATCATGAAAACATCAATCCCAACTGCAAATTAGGGATTTAAAAGTTTAGATTGGCGCTTGATTTCTTCCTTTATATCTTCTAAAGTATTCATAGAATGCTCAAAATTAATGTCCAAACGCGTTGTGGAAACAGTCTCTTTTGTGATGTCGCGATAAGATGCAAAGTAATGGTGACATAATGCATCATCAACTGCAGGTAACAAAATAAAAATAAAATGAGAGGCCATAAAATGCAAAGAACAAATATTTAAGTATGAATTTAACAAATCTCATATTTTAAAGTTTTCATTTAAGTAAAGCAAATGTCAATAATTTAAAGATATACGCTAGGAATTCGTGGTTATAATATGAAATCATGTCATAATATTATACCTGAAATTCGCTTGTCTGGATCAAAGACAAGCATCTTGTCTAAAAGATCAAGAGCATTTTCAGACATACAAGAAAATCTGGCAACAAAATTTTGCCTTGTACATTTTTCGATATTATTCTTAAAAAGTTTTAGAGTATAACTATCTGGAAAACCAATTAGACTGGAGTCATCTGGAGATCCAACGAGCTAGAAAAACGAATGGATTAGAAAATTAGTTCTTTATAGGATAAAATAGTAAGATGAGATTTGAAATTTCAGGTAATTTGTTAAATGTCCAAAAAAAAAAAAAATTCATACCTCCACAATATGCTTCAGTTGACGCCAATAAGATGAATTACGAAATAAAGGTTTGCGTGTCACCATCTCAACAAAAATACAGCCCACAGACCATATGTCACTCGCTTCAGTGTAGTTTGAACTATGAAGGAGTAATTCGGGTGCTTGATATCGGCGTGTTACAACATCTTCAGTCATAGGATCTGTGTTTGAATTTAATTGCGCAAGTCCAAACTCTGCAATCTTAAGTATATTTGTTCTAGTATTCAATAGCAAATTTTTAGGCTTCAGATCACGATGCAAAACATTTGCTGAATGTGCATATTTAAGCCCTCGAAGCAATTGATATAAATAGTTCTGCAAAATTTTTTGAAACAATTTGTCACTTATGGGTGCAAATGGTATGGTCAACTTATTTTTCCTTTTTATTTTTAAACAAATTGTTAGTTCTTATTGTACATGCATATGCATTTGAATTTCTTTAAATACTTATTAGTTATCAATTACAAATTTTATTTTGCTAATTTAGATTAAATTTACAATTGCAATATTTATATCAATACTATCTCTATTACAAAATATAAGCTTGTTTTCCATTTTGGGGTGTTTTAAAATATAAGTCTAGTTTATATTTGTAGTAGTATTAAATACAATTTTTCAAAATTTCCCATTATAAATAAAGAGGGTGAGATTTTAAGCATTTTAAATTAAGGTATTATGATCAATTTAATTTAATCAAAATAAATTTAGGCTTTCTTGTACTTATTTAACTAATTATAAATGGAAAATATTAATTATTTAGAAATAGATTTAGTAATGAAAATTATGAATAAAAGTAAAAATTATTCACTATTGGTAATGGATTTAGAGATGGATTATTTCCAATTAGAAACAGAAAAATGAAAAAGAAAAGAAACAAAAAACAATTTAGCAACGGAACTAGTAGGCAATTGGCCTCCAACTTCAATAACAGGTAATTATTACTTTAGAAACAGATTTTCCATTCTTAAAAATTGAAATAGACATATATTTGTGTTAAAAGTGGAAACAGGTTTTTTAAGATGGACATAATCCATTTGTATTCTGTTTCTAAGTGTAATTTAGCAATGAGAATTCTATATTTACCAATGGAAAATTTTGTTACTAAATGGTTTTTTTTTTAGTACAATTCATTTGTAAATGATGGTCTTATTATATTCATTTTCAAATGAGTATAATGTATTTGAAATAACTAATTTATTCAATTTTTTGTCTTCCAAACATCACAAAGTGGATTTATAAATGAATTTAACAGAATTTTATGAAATTCATTTGTTCTAAAGGCATTAAATAATGGGAAAGTAAAAATACCCGACAATCATCATTAGTGAGTTGATAGGAGTAAATTTCCTGGCCATCTGCTGATTTTTGTTTCATGTGTATTACTTGATCAAAATTCGTGTCCGTCAATTCATAAACAATGTAAACATCTTTGAACTTCTCCTGAGGTGGTGGTATTATATCTTTGATAGCTAGAATCTGAGGATGAAAAAAATGAAGAAGTTATTTTAATTTCAAGCAAAGTAAAAAAAATTATTATAACAAAGAACCGACATTCTCATGGCGAAGGTTCTTATGAATCATAATCTCTCTCAATGTCCATTTAGAAAGAGTCACAATATTTCTCAATTCACTTTTAGAAAGAATCTGGCGACCGAAAGCTTTCTCGATCTTCTTAATGGCAACATCTTCTTTCGTCTCAGAATTCTTAGCAGCACTAGACAAACAAGAACAAGATTTGTCAAAATACAAGTAAAAGCCAATTTGCAATCTTCAAAAGTAGGTAAGCTAGGACAATATTATAAGTGATTAAAAATATTACCAGACAGCACCGTAACTACCTCTGCCGATATATCGAAGAAGAGGATCATACTTCTTGGATACTTCAAATACGAGGTTTAATGGAAATTTTATCTTATACAATAAGTAAAGTCCCCCATGAGTCGATGTTTTTGAGATTTCATACTGAGCACTGCTAGAGCTTGACTCTTTTGACATTTCTGCAAAAACCAATTTGGAATGATGAAATGTGGGTAAAGTGGATCCAATTTGGAATAATGCGAATCAAGGATTGCGGTAGATCATGGGTTTCGGGTTTTTTCACTTTAACAAACTTCATAAAGAATATCAAAAATTTTTCATAGTAATTGCTAGGAAGGAGCATTAGGTAAAAAAAGGTTATTTTGGAAAATTATTGACTGAATTACGAATTCTGAAAATATTTTTTTCTCTACCCGAATTACCTGAATTAATTGTTTACCTGATTAATCGATTTAACCATATTACAAAATAGTTTTCAAATTACTCGAATTATCCATTCTATAAAAACTTGGCCAAATTGGCATACACTAAATCTTAAATTTGGCCGAATTAAATACAATCTAATTCAAGCTAAACATATGTTTCCAATTCACCCCAGATTGGAACAATAAATCAGGGAGTGAGAGAGCTCAAACCTGATGAACGACTGTATTTGGCTTCTTGCTTTCGTCCGTTGAAGTGCAGCAGCAGCAGAGACAACTCTTGGTCGGAATAAGATGCAGCAGCTGGTCAGAACAAGAAGCAGCGGCTGATGCAGAGTTCAAACAGAACTTCAGAATCTAAAACCAAGTGAAGACATAAAAAGTTAAAGCAGCAAACTGGCTCAAAGCAAACATATAGTCTTGAAATCGGTTCAAAGAAGAACAAAATGCTAAACAAAGGAAGCCAAACAAAGAACTCAAAGTCCAGTCCTATGAGCTTAATGCTAAACAAAGGAAGGAAAACAAAGAACTCAAAGTCCAGTCCCATGAGCTTAACTCTGGCTGACGGATTCAAAACAAGGAACTCAAAAACTTTGCAAAAACAGAGCAGAGCCTGACCGATGAGTTAGTACAGAATCAATTAAATGCAATGGATGTTTAACATACAAGTAAAGGAACATTGATTGAGTGAGACATAAACTGAGATTGAGAAAGAAACTGAGAAAAACAGGGAGGGGTGAGCATTGGCCGAAAAGCAAATTACAAACCGAAGAAGAACCGAAAATGCTCAGAATGCAACCAAAAACCAAACCGAAAATGTAAAAATCGAACAGCTATTTCGGTTCGGTTTTCGTTGCAAAACCGAATTTTTTTTTTACTTTTCTCAAATATAAACCGTTCCAGTAGTTTGTTTCCCTTAAAAATGTTTACCTTATTATGAAGCCTCAGACTCAATCTAACAGGCCAGAAAATATAAGAAAAAAATTGACAGAATTAAAAGAATTCTGATTACCATTTTCTTTGCTTTTCACCATATTATGCCAATATATATATATATATATAAACGCTTCAGGAATGAGAAATTGATCTGTTTCTTTATTCAGCATTGAAAAGAATTTGATTTTGACTTCAACAAATAAATTTGAAAAGGAAAATTTAAAAAATTTCAGAAACATTAACCTTTCTTGTTTTCCTGAAATAATAATCTAGGAAATCAAGCATAAAATTTCTGTTTCATAGCAGAAGACTTGATGAAATAAACTGAAATTGAGAAAAACAGTTTCCTCCCACCAAACAAGAAGACAGTCGCCATTAACACACTATTAGATACAAATGTTTAAGTTCTGAAGAGAGAAAAAAAAAAATTTACCCTCCTCCACTAACCTCAGGAGAAGAAAGCTTCGTTTTTTTGCTTAAGTAAAAGAAAAGAGGGGAAAAATCAAAAGAACAAAAGTCAAAACGGCAAAACCCACCATCTCTAACACAAATCTTTACCTCCTCAATCATTGTTTTCCGCAACATTTTTTGACAGAGAGAAAATATTGCCCAAAACGAAAAGAAAAGAGGTCTTTTGCCAGAAAAATAAAAAATAAAACGAAACCAGTAACCTGAAATCTCAGCAATTTAATACTGAACTCATTAATTACAAACAAACATAACAATTTTCCGGTAGCAACCTACCTTCAATGTATGCAACAAATATGATTTGAGTCTGAAAGATTAAGAAACAGGGTCAAAGTCTGCAGTTTTGATGGTACCGTCGTGCAAGAGAAAAAGACAGATCTAGCGACGCCGCTCTTCTTGAGCAAATAGGTGGAAGACGTAATTCGGTGGACGGTGGGGTTTTTTTAGTCCAGGGTTTTCAGGAGTGAAGATGAAATAAGGGCGGCAGGTTTTTTTGGATTTTTAGGTTTTGATTTGGAAAAAGAGTATATATAGGTATCGGTTCAATTTTGAGACGGCTAGAACTAATCAGTTTTCGGACTTTTAATACTGCATACCAGACCGAATCAATCGGTGGAAAGAATACAGGTGAGGTCCATTTTAGATCGTATGGAGAACTTGGATATAGTTGAATTATAATTTGGTTGTTTATTTTTTCAATTTCTCAATTTGAATATATGGATTTTATTATTTTCCTTTTCTAAGTGTCTGAATTTAAAGATACTTTTGTACCAAAACATTCTACTTAAAAATTAATTATTTCACTCAACGAAATGTGTATCAAACACAAATTTGCTTTGGTTTATTTTCAGTCTTTTTTTTTTTTCTTTCTGCACTTTATAGTCATGGGTCCTTATTTTAAGGAAAGGTAATATCTATATCCCATGTTATTTTATTTCATATTTGAAAAATCATAAAAATGATAGGGAGTGAAATAAGATTACTTTAAATCATCAAAAAAATAATAGGGAATGAAATAAAGATATTTTTAAAAGAAAAATAAATAAGGTGAAGTGGCGGGAAAATGTGGCTTTCTTCGTGGTCATGTGCTTAATGGAGGATGGTTTTTTTTTTTTTTTTGTGCTACTTTAATACGTAGGTTGATCACACTAGAGTGATTTGTACTTTGCCCACATTGTTACAGCTTAATATTTTCACCAATAAAATTAATTATCTGATAGAAAAAAGAAAGTTACTCCAATTTGTCTAGCCCGTTCCCGGTAAATTTTTGAACTTAAGGTGACAAAAAAAAAAAAAAGGCTCATAATTCGTTTAACAAATATATAATATAAAATTTAACTATAATTTTTTTATTAAATTAAAAATAGTAATTTATTACAACCTAAAACATATTAAAAATTATGTTTAAACATAAAATGCTTATAAAAAATATTGTTTTCAAGCATTTCTTGCTGCAAAATCATTGATAATAGTGTCAACATCAATGTTTTTCAACATATTTTTCTCTATATATAATATAGTAAGCTCATTCAATCTTTTTTGTAATGTTGTTAATCTCAAATAATTTTGCAATAATTTCAATTTTGCAAAAACTTCTTTCTACATATGCTACTGTCACAGGCATTGTTAATAGGTTTTGATAAGCAATTCAAACATTTTGAATAGTAATCTGCAGCTTTGACAAACTAAAGAATCTCGAGCAATAACATTAATACATTTGACAAAATTCTTTGCAACACTTTCATTTCAGGAAAAAAAGACATTTGCATCAACATCAGACAATTTTGACGAGAAAAAGTAGTTTTAAAATTATTACAACATTCTTTTAATTAATTCTTATTCAATGATTTTAACCCCGTATAATCAAGTAAAAATCCAAAGATATCTTCAAAAATCTTTACCAAATAAATGTTTAGACAACATTATATGACACTATAACTAATATAAAAGTGGAAAAGAACAATAGCACCTTAATCATCTACTTAAGCAAGTAAGTATTTATCTTATAAGTTGAAAAATCCAAATTTACAATTACCAAAAAACAATGATTAGCTACATCAGTAATAATTAAAATTAATCAATAACATAATAAAATATTAATTAGCGGCAAGTAGTACATCATAAATAACTCGACATGACGAAAAATAATCTATTATGCATGACAATGATGCATGTTAAAATATGTTTAAAATTAATTTAGAAGCTTAATTAAATCAAATTTCAGATTAATACTCGTTTAAAGCAAATTTACAAAATTTGAAGTAAAGCCTTCAAAATTTATACAAACAGCCCCTATTTTAAAAATTCACAAAAACTAATTCTTGAGGTGAAAAATTCTGAAAATTTTACAAAATAAACTTCAATATTAAAATATAGTCCATGCAAAATTTCAAGGCAAATATAGACCAATAAATCTCTCAAAATAATTATATAATCAAATTGGTCCAGTTAAAATATTCAATTGATAGTAATTTAAAAAATAATATTTTACAGCTATAAAAATATTCTAAAACTATTATAAAATATTTTTTATAAATACTAAACATGCATATAATCTACATCCAAAATTTAGCTTAACCAAATTTTATAAAATTAATTAAAAATTGTCCGATTCTTATTTGACAAAAATTTATCTCTAATCTAATCTCATAATACAAAAATTTTTATGGGCTCTGGCCGGCGCAAATTATGGATTCTAGGTTGGCGCTACTACCCCTGCCTGGGCCGGGGCTGCGATTTGTTTTTTCAGCAAACTATTAATAGCTTTACTTAAAGGGATATTTACAAAAAAGTCCATATGTTTATGACTATTCAACAAAAATATCCCTCATTATTTTTTTTCGGACACAAATATCCCTTCATTTTAAATATTTTAGACAATTATATCCTTTTGTCTATTTTTTCAGTTAAAATAACACTATAAGGATCAAAATGTAATTT
>CATIWJ010312502.1:0-27023 GCA_949640765.1 Croton laevigatus
ATTATTATTGGTTTTTTTAATATAGAATTGATTCAATTTCTTTGTATTTGATCATTAAAATAAATTTATTTCTCAGCAGTTATTATATTATTTATTTTCCACAATAACCTACATATTACCTCCAGTTTTTTCAATTGTTTAAGTTTCCGTTTTTGGCAAATTTTTTCAATTGTTTACGTTTTCTTTTTGGATAAATAGGTTTAATTGTTTATTATTATTTCTGTATTAGTATTGGTGAAAAAGTAAGTGTTGTAAAGGGTTGATAATTGTTTATTACTACCTCAGTCTTTTTGAATTCTTTACATTTCAAACAGCATGCTTAGGTTGAAGTTTGATGTTGATAGTTTGATGGGTTGGGTTTGGTAGATTAAAGTAGGTTTAGGTTAGTTATAAAGTATGGTTACTGTAGTTTAATAATATATAAATAATATTTTAATATAATTAATGCAACCTATCAAACTATCAACACCAAAATTGAATCTAATCAACCCTAAAAAATGTAAAGAAAGTTAAAAGACGGAGGTAGTATTATTTTGTATTGATATTAGTAAAAAATAGGGTTGTATTGGTATTTGTGTTTTTAGGGTGTAAAGAAATGAAAAAATTGGAGGTAGTAATATTTTAGGCCCCTAATCTTTACTTCCATCAATTCTTCAGGAGCAATGATACGTTACACGTACTTCATTGTGAACTAGGTTCATAATACACTAAACAATTAATTAATAAAATAACAGCCATATATGAATTTGTACCTGAATTTTTTCTAAATTTATAAACAAAAATATTGTACTTTACGAGCGACTGTCAAAACTAATAAATTTTTACATAATTATACACTTAAATTAGTGGAGTGAGCAAAATTATTTGGATAAATCGGCCGATTCGGCCAAAACGGTTAATTCGGTTCGGTTAAGGAAATCCCAAATTTTAATTTGGCCAAAAAATGAAAAAAATTCGGTTAATTTGGTTTGGTTCGGCCACAGTATATTTTTACGAACCGAACTGAATTAACCGAACTTTTACTTTGGGTTTTGTATAAACTTAATTTACATTTAATTCTCATTTTCCTCAGCCTCTCAGCCTCTCTCTCTCTCTTCGTTCTTCCATAAACCCTAGCCTGCAATCATCACCCTCAGTTCCTCTTCACCGTTTGACCACTTTCACCCTTAACCTGTTGAATAAATTGTTTTGTTTTTATTTTGTTTTCCTAGTGTTCAATGCTATTTTACTTGTTTTGTCCCAATCATAAGGAATCAGTTTTCGCTGTAGTGGATAGGAGTTTGTGCTTTGTAGTGCCTATTTTGTTGCCATTATCCATCCTATATTTGTCTATAAAAAGGCTAACTTTGTTTAATAAATTGTAGTACCAAGAAGTAGTACTTTCAGTTCTTTTTTGATGTGTTATTCGCATCAGTGATATCAGAGCTACAAACGTGACAAAGAAAGTGAGCAATAGCAACAGTTCTTTCTTTTATTGTTATAGCAATCATTATGGCTTCTGAGAATTTTGTTCAACCTACAATACCACATTTTGATGGTCATTATGATCATTGGAGCATGCTGATAAAGAATTTCTTGAGGTCCAAAGAATATTGGCAAGTTGTTAAAGGAGGCATACTAGAGGCAGCAGTCGGAGTTCCTTTTACTGATGCGCAAAAGGCCAAACAAGACGCACAAAAACTGAAAAATTTAAAAGCAAAAAATTATTTTTTTTTAAAGCCATTGATCTCTCAATTCTAGAAACAATTCTCAACAATGATACCTCCAAGCAGATTCGGGACTCCATGAATAAGAAATATCAAGGGAATGCAAGGGCAAAGCAGGTGCAACTTCAAGCTCTTCCTAAAGAGTTTGAGGTCCTTGAAATGAAGGCAGATGAGTCAGTTGCATAGTATTTTTCAAGGACAATGGCAATTGCAAACAAAATGCGGACTTATGGAGAGGCGCTAGACGATATGGTCATTGGCAACAGTAAACAAAGAACAATAAATATTTGAGGTTTGAATGCAATACAAATTCTAGTTTGCAAGACAACTTCTTAAAAATAGATTCAAATTATCTTTGCTATCTGTAAAGAGCATGTTAAGAATCTGGGCTTAACTCACTTGAAAACCTCAATTGACAGGTGAGGATTGCTCAGCCTTATAAATATTATTAAATCTGCAAGAGGTCACACATTACGGGTGCAGAGGCCCACCACGGGCTGCCCATTTCGGACCATCGTCCCGACATCGATGGAGAGGGCAGGCTCTGATATCATGTTAAGAATATGGGCCTAACTCACCTGAAAACTTGAGTTGACAGGTGAGGATTGCCCAGCCTTATAAATCTTATTAAGCCTCTTCTTCTATTCGATGTGGGATTCCTTCAGAGCATCTGTCAACTCCACTTCCAGCTTCACATAGCTTTTTGTTTGATTTGACATTTTTAACTGTGAAGTAATCTTAATGTTACAATTACAATAGAATAGCAGTATAAAAGAGAGAAGGAGCAAAGTTTTGATTGAAAAGATAAAAAAAAAAATTAGTAGTAATCTATATCACTATAAGTTGTTTTAGCAGAAGTGTAAAGAGTATGCGTTGTTTAAAAGTATGCAAGCTCAAGATAATAGAGTATCGATACCCCCACTTGAGAGGACAAAGTTTGTCTTTTTTTAAGATTTTTAGGCAAGGCCACTTTGATGGGTGTTTTTTACTTTCATAGATTCTTTTGCTTCGTTTATTTTGTTTGCTAAAATGAAATCAAAATAGAATTAAGATGCCTAAAGGTAATTTATGGCAAAGATGGCAAATCTGGTAACAGTTTTCCTTCCTTTTTGTTTTCAGCAGCAAAGTCAATTTCCAGTAAATTGCTATAGACCCCTGAAATTTTTAATAATTATCATTTTGTAACCACTATTAGGAGCACTCTTAGTCTCAAAGCCAACTTCTATGATGAAGAGAAACTTCATGATTTTGTTAGATGAAAATGATGCGCGAGTGGGGATTTAGTCAGTCTCATTGTCAAGGCCTGGGCACCTTGTGGTTAATCCAGAAGGAAATGATATATGATATCAAGGACTAATGTACAGAAAGTGAAAATTTTATCGTATAAGCTAAAAACATAAGTGATAAAAATTTAGAAGGAAATTAGTCAGAGAGAAAAAATTATTAAAATGTTGGGTTCACTTACAAATTTGAAACACCAAAGATTGAAAGAAAATAATAATAATCTGTTTGCAGAAGAAGCATCTTTTGCTTTACTACAATAATTTTTAAATAATTATGGAATCTAGTGCAATAGTGAAGATGATGATTGAAACTTTCTATATAATATTTCTTGCAGGAAAAAATGAAGTTGCTGCTGCTGATGCCTTTTGGAAGAGCTGTAACTAGAACATCGTGATAGCTTGATCATAAATGTTTGATTTTTTCATAAAAATGTGATTTTATTTATGATTATTAATTTAAGATGTTGTGATTATAGTCAGTGTCTGGTTCACTAAAAGAAGCATAGCTTTGTCTCATTTTGCTTCAGCTTTAATTAATAAAACAAGGCAAATAATTGCGATGGATTATGCAATTTTATTAAGTATTATGACATGTTCGTTATTATAAATACATAAACGCAACATTATAAATCGCTATAAACCTATTTTAATATTTAATATATTATTTTTACGTTACGTTATTAATTATATTTTGAAGTATTAATTTTAACTTTATTATTTTAAATAATAGTATTGTTAATATTTTTATTCATTATGAAGTAAAAGTAATAAATAATGGAATTGTACTAATTAAAAATATAATAATTTTTATTATATTGCTCATAATAAATAATAGTTTAACCATGCCGTTTGATTTATTATTTCCTAAATTCTTTTTATTTTTTTACCACGCCATTTGTTCAAAAAATTACAACATAATATGAAAATATTAAGTATCATTTTATAGAAATGATAAAAGTGAAATTATATATCCTTTAATAATTAAAATTATCAGAAGTATATATATATATATAGCAAAATTAAAATTAAATTTGATAAAAAGAATCCAAATATTTTAGCATTAATGGAATCAATTAATTGTAAATTATTAATAATAATTATTCAATAAAAGAAAAGAAGATGAATAGTTTTTACATTAAATATAAGTAATTTAAAAATTAGAAAAAAATGAGAAAATGCCAAATAAACTATTTGTCTCATTTTATTGTTATACATCATCATCACATCCTTATGTTAGTTGTATGGATAAAACAGGCTGGCAACGGTCATGGATAGCTAGATCATATTTTTTAAAAGGGTGGAATCGGAATTGAATCGCCGGTCAATGGTTCATAGATTGTTCTATAACTACAAGTCTGACAGAGATATACTATTAAACAATAAAATAGGGTTTTGATATTATTCTTTCAACAATTATTTTTTTTATTTTATTAAAAATTTATATTAAAGAAGTTACTTCAGTATATTTTATAAAGTACATTTTGTGTATCCAACATCAGCGGCGGATCCACAAAATATACACAGAGTGGACGAAATTAAATTAATATAATAACTAAAAAAATATATTGATAATTTTAAGTGTTTACAATTTCAATGCACCTCGACGATTTTTCATATTCTGAATCATCGTATGATTGATTCATCATCAACACTTCAAAAAAAATCATTCTCAACATAAACAAACATAATATTATTTAACTATTGGTCTCCTATGCTATTACGTAGCTTACTTTTCATAATATTTATATCAGAAAAAGATCTCTCAACCGAACCTGTTGCAATAGGCAAAACTAATGCTAGAGTAATAAGATTGTAGACTAAATGAAACATTGCGTATTTTCACGTTGCAACTAACATTTGAGTAAGATCGGGAATTCCTTGTAATTACGAAAATACAGGCTTTAAAAGCATTTTAACTATATAAACATCTAGTTGTCCTGAAACAAAATTTAACATCTACTCTTGAAAAGTCTCTTGGATATAATCTTGCAAGTTCAATTAATTTTTCATTTTGAAATTTGAAAAAGAATTTTTAGGACTCAAATATGAAACACAACCAATATCTTTATCTCGGGATGGGTCCACTCCGGTAAGAAGTGTGCCTCAACCTGTAGTTGCTTCAATTCCTGCTAGCATGCCTGCCACCATGGCTACTCCTTCAGGTAGCATTTCGCAAAGTCTGAGTACCTTCTTTCCATTTTATGAGAATTAGCTGGTCATCTTTGGGTATTTATTTATTGTCTTGCCATGTCAAGTCTAGTCCTTGAACTACATTTAAGTTTCTGTATGTTACGATGTGTTTGCTTGACCACTACGTGTGACTCTAGATTGTGTAAAATGGTTACATGTTTGAGTAGGGTAAAGCTATTTGTTCAGTTAATAAAGCCAAAGCGATAATATACTGTTTGCTTGATCCAGCGGTCTCTTTGTGTATGTGGTTAGTAAAACATGCATACACGCACTTGCATAATGCTCAACATCTGCAGGCAGACATTGTTGTAATTCTAAGTGTACTGCTTTGCCTAGTTGCTATGCTTAGCTCCTTGTTGCATTGTAATTATGCCTCAAAATATTTCTTGCTATCACTTCTTTGTGAATGCTGCATGCCTAAACTTAATCCTCAATAAACCTGTACCCAAATATTTGAATAAACTTAATCCTCAAAAAACCTGTCCCCAAATATTTGAGGTCTAAATTGATTTGTTTCCTGGGCTGCACTCTTCAGAAAGGTCTAGAGCTGTCAAATCTTTATTGATTTGTTTCCTGGACTGCACTCTTCAGAAATGTCTAAAGCTGTCCAAATTAATGAAACTCAAACGAGCACAGGGCCAAACGGTTCAATACCATTTTCTTTATCTTCTTATTCCCTCTTCTTTGCTTGAGCCAAAATCCATATATATATATAATATTTTTTTTTTTTTCATATTCAAGGTGGGCTCAAATCCATCCTTAGCTTTTAATAAGTCTGTGTCAACATGGGTTAAATAGAGAATGAATATTTTATACTAACTTTTAAAACATATTCAGAGACTGAGATGGGTCTTGCACAAGTTAATAAACACGGAACTTTGATGCACCATAATAAGTTTCCTTACAATCTATGGTTGGGAGCTCGTTAAAGTGTTCGTTGAAGAACAGCATTTGGAGAACTTTTTTAGGATGAAGATTGTATTGTTTCAATCCCCACAGGCAGCTATGCATCGTCGTTCCTCGTCAATAAGATCGCTATCTCAATTTATAATTTGCAGTTTAGATTTAAGTAAATAGTACATACATTTGGTGTTTAGAAAAATAACACAATACATTATGAAAATAAATTTTTTTTACTATGAAAAAAAAATATAAAAATATGTAAAACATATAGTATTAGAGAATAATCGTATTTTCTCATATTTTTTCATACATTCTTATACTTGTTTTCATTGTAAAAAAAATTGCTAATTTTATGAGCCAAATAACTTTTTCTTTGAATAAACGAGCTAAATAACTACTACCTCCGTTTTTATGATATGTTTGCATTTCCGTTTTTTAGTGTTTTTTTGAGTTGTTTATATTTCCATTTATAGTAAGTTTTGTAATTGTTTATTATTATTTTTTATTAATATTGGTGAAAAAGTAAGTTTTTTAAAGGGTTAGTAGTTGTTTATTATTATTTCTGTATTGGTATTGGTGAAAAGTGGATTTGTATTGATATTGGTGAAATAGTGAATGTAAAGAAATGAAAAAAACAGAGGTAGTATTTGTAAAAAAAAAGAAAGGAGCTAAATAACTAAACTATATAAATTGTTATATTTACTACTATAATCACTTTTTAAATTATATAAACTGGCCGATCACAAATAAAATACGACCTATCTGATTTATATTTATGAGCCGACTGGACAATCAATGCTAAAGAGATTTCGTGGAGAATCTTAGACTTTTGAGTTTTGACTTCTATCAAGATTTTTTTTTTTTTCAGAATAATATATAGATTTATATGTGACTTTTTATTAATTACGAGGTGTCCTACCTATGTCTTAACCATAGATAGGACATTTATACCATAGCCATATTTAAACTAATTCTCATTTTAGCCAAATAGGTCCCTTTCGAGAGGTAAAGTTCTAGCTCCAAATTTTAAATTGTTGCGTATATGGGGCAATTTGACTCCAAAACCTCACTTTGCAACCCTAAGTTTTCCAAGCTTGTATGTGACTTTTGTATAATGCCAGATATTCTTGTTTTCATTTTGCAATGCATAGATTCCCATTTAATATTGTTTATTCAAAAATAAAACTTTGAATTTCTTTCGATAATGAATAATATATTAGGAGATAATCTTTTATTTGCCTTCATTCTCTTATTTATTTATACTAAAATCATTCCACTTTCGATCGACACTTAATTTATTTTATATCAAATCAATGTCATAAATTTGGCGTATTTTCTAAATTCATATACAAAGTACGAAAGAATTTTATTGATCAATGAAATATAACATCAAATCATAGCATCTTAAGCAGCAAAGATAAATTTGAAAATTTATAATGCTTACTTAAAAATTGAACTGATAATTGAGGAATTTAATTAGCATGAGCATGAAATGGAACTTAAATGATTTATCTATATCTAAAATTAAAATCTACGTGACTGTTTAAACTGATACGAAATATCTAGAAAAATAGAAAAGCCAACGAAATGATATGAGTTGCTGATTGCTCACTCAATTTAAAGGAGTACAAGCAAAGGAGTCAAAGAAAACGACACCATCAAACTATTGGTCACGTTACAATGGGATTGCTAAGCCTTAGTTTTTACCAGAAATGGAAGTCTGCCTCTCCAAGTTATATATCTATATTTAGTATTACCACCAACAACCCAGTAAATATAATTTCTTTCCATTTAGTACATACCTTTTTTTTTTTTTTTCAATATAAATGTTTGTTAATAATTATTTTTCATTTTTTTTTTCAAAAAGATAGATTTCATTAAAACCAAACGTCATATTACTCATAGTAAAAATACTAAATTCTAATAATAGGACAACAACAATAATACCAAAATTCCCATAC
The DNA here is from genome assembly GCA_949640765.1 of Croton laevigatus. Classification (NCBI taxonomy): domain Eukaryota; kingdom Viridiplantae; phylum Streptophyta; class Magnoliopsida; order Malpighiales; family Euphorbiaceae; genus Croton; species Croton laevigatus. Next base: position 8,044 of record CATIWJ010312502.1, read on the forward strand.
ATATAATAATGGGATAATATCAAAAATAGCCGAAATAACTCTTAGCCTAATAATATCAAAAATAGACGAAATAACTCTTAGCCTTATTATAAGGAGTGTGCAAAATATCCAAAACCCGCTAACTCGAACTAACCCATTGGGTTAGGCAGGTTCAGGTCAACCCGTTAGCATATAAAAGGCCGGGTTTGGATTGTCTTTTAGAGAAAAGTCGAGTTGTGTGATAAACCCAGATCGACCCATTGGGTTTAGGGGTCAATTTGGCAACCAGTTAGTTAGACCAAAAACATTGTCATTTAGACTACAAAAGTAATATAAAAATCAGAAACCCTAACCCAAATACTCCAATTTTCCTTTATATCCATCATGCTCACAGCAGCTCTCCCTTTCTCATTCTATCTCTCTTTACTGATCTCTCCTTCAGTAACCGACGAGCGGAAATCCACCACCAAAGACCACCGCAAAAACAAGCATCCACCTATTTTGTTCGTGCTATGTAACAACTCTTCGTTCTTGATTATGAAGAAGTATGTATTCATACAGAGCAAAGAAGAGACACAGAAGACAGCAGGAAAGTTGTAGAAGAGAAAAAAAGATGAGGGTTGATAGGGTATATGAGAAACAAATGAATAAAATGTATCTTATACCATACCCATTTGCCCACGGGTCATACCTTGTATTGTATATATCAGATAGTTACCATAGAAGACAAACAAACAGTAGGCCAGCCCTATAAGTCACATACATAGTGATATAGATGTATATATATCACACTGTACATAATTACATAATACAAGTGAGAATGTAATTTAATTCTTAGAAACCCAAATCTCATCATGGTATTAGAGCTAGTTTAACAAACTCAAATTTGATAACTGCTTTCCCAAACCTGAAACAAAAAGAAATCTAATCAATGGTAGATTAGCAAAACATGCATGCAAACAATGATCATAAACCAAAAGCTTACAGAATCACAAGCTCAAACAGTTCTGTAACTAATATAGTTACAATTTCACTCAATGGTAGGAATTACCTATCATAAAGTCAATCGATGATAATAACTGTAACACCTCTTAACCCGACTAATATTAGCCAAGCAAAGAGTGCCATATCTGATGCTACTTGGTATACAGAACATTACTTGAGAAAAATTTTTCTTCTTTATGTTGTTGTCTGTTCTGACATTTGACTTTTATTGCGCAGCATATGCCATACTAAGTGTCTCTGGTGAGCCTGACTTTATTTGACTATTTTATTTTTGCTCTACTAAGTATTCCGGTAGACTAATGAAGGTTAGACAAATGGACATCAGTCCTTAAGTATTTTGGGGATCGCCCCTTTAATTGATTTGGACATTGGTCCCTTAAATTGAATTGGACATCGGTCCCTGGGTGCAGCTGCTAGTATGATATCATACTCCTACTAATACTAGTTCTATTCCGACTACTAAGTAGAGCTTGAATTTAATTAATAAATTATGATATAATTCCAATTAAATAAAATCACGGACATAAACATAATAACCTCACAACATACTCAAATAAATATCACAGGCTTTTGAAAATAATGAAATTTAAAAATATAACTCAGACGCACGTTCGAGTATTAAATGCAGTTAAATACTTAAAGTACCAAATCTGATTAAAAGCTTCGCTAATCAAATTCTCCTATTTATTCTCGATTCCTTCTCCTTTTTCAAAATTCAGGCCTAAAAGTAATAATATAAATATTTTAATTAATTCTAATAATAATTATCTAAGTCTCTAATAAAATAATTTCTCAAAATAACCTTAATTACTAAAATAATTAACTCTGTAGGACCTAATTGAAACAAGTAATTAAGTTCAAAGGTTAATTTGAATACGGAGGGACCTGATTGAAGACTAAAGGAAATACTAGGGCCGCATTGCAATTAACCAAGACTCCAGGCATTAGAGGCGCCATTTGCCAAAATGACGCCGTATAGCTCAAAACGCGGGCCTCTTCTGTGTTTAAAGCTTCTTCTTCGCTCGAACTATTCCTAAATCGAGTTTCTCAGACCCGTTACCTGATCCGGCCCAATAACAGTTTTCGACAGTGACAGGCGGCGAGATGGGTACCGGTTTTCTTCTCTTGGCTTTGCCGTACCTTTTCCAGTCTCAAATTAGGCGGTTGACGGTTGGAGCTCCTGGAAAATGAAAAAAACAGTTGTGGGCTACCTGAACGTCCAATGGGTGATCCGATTGGAAATTAATCTTCTGGCAATAGGTCGGGTTACTTCTCGTCTTGAACACACTCCACAAGTTCTTAAAGATTGATTTTCAGCATTGGTTTCAAAAAATAACAAAGGAATTAAGAAATGGTAAATTTGAATATTCCTTCTTCTTTTCCCTCATGATTCTGCTTCTATTTTGCTTCGTGACTTCCCTCTTCAAACTCTCTTTCTGTTCTCTAAAATCTTCAGGCTCATCCCTCTATACATTTTAAACATCGCTATATATTTACTCTAACCAAAAACTTCAATTTGCTAAGTTGTAGATATTTCCAGTTAAAAGATTTTCGAGTGAAGGTTTTGATAGCAAAAAAGGTAATAAGCATTTATGTCTAGAATCCATTTTCCAAGTCTTCCAGGTTTTGCCAATACAACACCTGAAATTGCCACCTATTACCTCTTTCTGCCACCTTAACTTCACTTTCTTAATTCCCTTTTAAAGCTTTAATTAATCTCTCATTTTAATTTCAATCTAACCCAAGTTTGGCTAATTACTGCTTAGTCCTCTAATTCCAAAACCAATTTCAACTCAATCCATTTGTAATTAATTTTTTTAAATTACATTTTTATTAAAATTACGACTTTACCACTCTGACACGTATTTGACGGTCGAGATGTGACAATAACTCTAAGAGCTAGGGACAAATTAGGCTTCGTTAATGGTGAAGAAGAAAAGCTAGGATGAAATTCACCACTAATGAAGAAATGGTTCAAAATAGATAGCATGGTTACCTCCTAGATCTTAAACTCCATTTCTCCTCATATCTCCGAGGCATTCTTATACTCTAACAATGCTAAGAAGCTATGGGAAGAATTAGCAACTAGGTATGGTGAAGCTAATGGCCCTCTGATATATTAGATCAGGAAGGAGATTGCTGGCATGCAGCTAGGAAATAGTTTAGTTATGAACAATTATAAAAAATTAAAACAGCTATGGGATGAACTAGCCTGCCTAAGGCCATTAACAGTCTGCACAAATGGAGCTAAAAAAAAATGTGTCTGTGATGTAGCCAGATCTATATCAACTATAGAGGCTAAAGAGAGACTTATGCAGCTTCTAATAGGACTAAATGAGTCCTATGATAATGTGAAGAATCAGATCTTCTTAATGAGTCCTTTTCCATGTGCTAGTAAGGCATACTCAATATGCCAATCTATTGAAAAGCAAAGAGAAGTTTAGACCTTAGTGTTTGACTCTAGTGAGCAATCAAAAGCAATGCAAATTCAGAAACAAGGAGGAAGAAGTTACCAGAAGTAAGGCAAAAAAAATAAAGCAGATATGTACTGTGATAACTATAAAACTATTGGTCATACCAGGAAGGGATGTTTCAAGATAATAGGCTATCCAGACTTGTTTAAGGACCTAAGAAAGAAAAAAATGTAGCCAAATAATAGCATGGTGATAAATGATGAAGGGAGGATTATGAATGAAGTGACAGAGCCTCAGGGAAGCTACCTGAACCAGTAACCTGCCATGGATAAAACTTTATCCAGGATGATTTAAATAGAAGTATAGAAGGTAATCAAAGGCAAGATGATCTATGAAGATTCAATGATAGATGCAACAAATGTACATGCAACTACTTTTGCAGGTATGTTATCTTTTTTTTTTAATCAAAACATAATTGATATAAATGATAAAAGGTACTTGGATAATTGACAGTGGTGCCACAAATCATATTACCCACCTTAAACACATCTTTGAACATATTCAAGCATTGCTTAGACCTAAACTAGTGATACTGTTTGACAACACAAACAGATATGTAACTCACATAGGTTCAGTAAAACTAAATGAAGTCATGAATCTTAAAAATGTCTTCTACCTATCAACTTTCAAGTGCAACTTTCAAGTGCAACTTAATTTCTGCCAGTATATTAGCACAGAAAGACAATATATCTATCAAAACCTTACCCAAGCAACTTAATTTTTGCCAGTATATTAACACAGAAAGACAACATATCTATCAAAACCTTACCCAAACATTGCATATTGCAGGATTTACAGACTAAAGAAGTGATAGCTATTAGCAAAGAGTATGGTGGGCTTTAATAATAGTTTTATGTTTAAGACTCTATGCACAACATATGTCTCTTGTGAAAAAAGAATCATAAAAGTCATGTTAAACATTTGTGGCATGCCAGATTAGGGATGTTTCTGGAAAAAAAAAGACAAAGTTATGTAAAATGTGAAAATGTGAAAATGTGAAGAATGATGCTGTTATTGAATGTGATGTATACCCTTAGTCTAAACAAAAGAGATTGCCTTTTACTCAGAGTTTAAATAGGATAGAGGACACATTTGATTTGGTGCATATGGACTTGTGGGGCCCTTATGACATTAGGTCAATTACTGGAGCTAGGTACATACTAACAGTAGTTGATGACTATAGCATATATACATGGACCTATATGATCTTAAACAAAACCCAAACAACTCATGCCATAACCAATTTCTTTTCACTCATTCAAACATAATTCAATAAAATCGTAAAAGCAATAAGACCAAACAATGGTACTAAGTTTGTTAACCAGCAAATCAAATATTTTTTTTCAAGCAAAAAGAACAATTCACCAAATTTCTTATTCTTATTCACCCTAGAAAAATGGCAGGACGAAAAGGAAACACAAAGAATTATTAAACATAGGCAGAGCCTTAACAATACAAGGGCAGCTGCCAAGATGTTTTTGGTCTGAAATACTCTTAACAGCCACCTATCTCAACAACAGAGTTTTATCTGAACTTCTAAAGTGGATGACTCCTTATAATTTACTTCACAAATCCAAACCAGATATAAAACATCTAAGAGTCATAAGATGTCTATGCTATATGTCAAATAACAGGCCAGATAAAAAGAAATTTGACCCTAGGGCCATACCTAGTGTCCTTATAGGATATGCACCTCAATCCAAAGGGTACAAAGTTTACAGCTTAAGGGATAAAAAATTCATATTTCTATAGAGTCATATTTCAAAGAAAACCATTTTCCCTTTCATGACTCTTGTTCAACCAAACTACCAGTTTTCTCTTTACCCTCTTACACTCTTGAGAATGGCAATGATACTGACCTTACCCAACAGACTGAACCCACACAGCATATAGCAACACAGTTTGAGCCAGAACACCATGCAAAAAATGGGATCATACCAACCAACCTCACAGAACCAGAACTTGAACAACAACCAGACCAAACACACACAAGAAGAAGTGACAGACCAAGAAAACCACCATCTTGGACTTTAGACTATGTTATACCATAAAAAAACAAAACAGTTACTTAGCCAATGTCATAAAACCTTAAATGTCTAGCATTTTAGCCAATGTCAATAAGATCCATGAGCCTTGTTCATTTAAACATGCTATTTTTTATGATAATTAGATAAGTGCTATGTAAAAGGAAATACAGGCTCTAGAGGATAACCACACTTGGATGATTACTAATTTACCACCAAGCAAGAAAGTCATTGGATCCAAGTAGGTTTACAGAGTAAAGTACAAACCAAATGGCACGGTTGACATGTATAAAGCAAGGTGAGTTGCAAAAGGATACAATCAATAAATAGGATTGGACTACAACGATAGTTTTTCCCCAATTGCCAAGCTGATAATAGTTAGGGTCCTTCAAATGTTTATGGCAAAGCATAACTAGTACTTACACTAACTGGACATTAATAATGCCTATTTACATGGCACTATTAATGAAGAGGTGTACATGAAACCCCCAAAGGGATATAATGTAGCACAACCAAGACAAGTTTGCAAGTTATTAAAGTCTCTTTATGGACTTAAACAAGCAAGCGCCAATGGAACAAAGAACTCACAGAAGCACTTTAAGATTTTGGTTTTTAAACAATCAGAAAATGAGCATTGTCTTTTCACCAAACAACATGCATCAGACCTTGTAATCCCACTTTTATATGTAGATGATATTTTAATCGCATGCAATAATAAGATACAGATTCACGAAGTCAAACAATTTCTTCACAACAAATTTACCATTAAAGACCTAAGAAAAGCACAATATTTCATAGGCCTCGAGATTATCCGAGATCAACATGGAATTTACCTTTCTCAAAGAAAATTCATTAATAATTTACTCATTTATGCCCAAATCCATCCACAAAGTTATGCTAACACAATAATAGTTCAAGGTATTTCAACTTTACAATGCCTGACATCACTTTCTCTGTTCTACAGATTTCTCAAAACATGCAGACACCTCATCAAGGTCACTTAAAGGTGGCTATTCATTTGTTGAAATATTTGAATTCAACACCAGAACTTTCCCTTTTCTTCCCAGCTAAAACAGATTTAAAACTTATTACTTATTGTGATGCTATTTGGGTAGCATGCACAACAACAAGAAGATCTTTTTTAGGGTACTGTATTTTTTTGGGGAAATCGCTTATCCTGGAAAATGAAAACGCAAAGCATTATGAGCAGAAGTACAGTAGAAGTAGAGTGCCGTAGCATGGCTAGTACAGTTTGAAAAAATTTATGGATAAACAGAATATTATAAGATTTAAAAGTTTCAGTGAAAAAGCCGATACCTTTATTCTGCGACAATCAAGCAGCACTCCACATTGCTTCCAATCCGGTCTTTCACGAAAGCGCAAAACTTGTTAACATCGATTGCCATTTTGTTCGTCTCCATATTCAGAATCGGTTATTGATTGCTTCACACGTCCCCACTTTTGATCAATTAACCGATTTATTCAAAAAGTCTCTTCCTGTTGAAAGATTTCATTATTTATTATCCAAACTGGGTCTCGTTTCATAAAGATTCCAGTTTGAGAGGGGGGCTGAAGAAGTATTGTAACACCACTTCTAATTCTATGAATAAAACTAAAAGAAATGCTACACTAACGGTTTTAGCCTTGGTTAAACTATGTCTAATCCTTAATTTGACCTACTTAACTTTTTTTTTTTAATTATCGATGTCATCAATAACAAACCCATCATAATCGTAATTATACTTACAAAAAATACACTTTTATAACACATCCTTATAACCTCTGCCTCACTAATCATACATACACTTCAATTATGCCCATTCAATCACCCAAGCATGCAATCACCACTAATAATATATAATATTACATATTCAATCCTAGAAGAATATACTAAAACTATTACGGCTATATTAAAAAAAAATCATCCTAGTTATACATGCCAATTCTAAACAAAATACATAAATACAAAGTCACTACCCAAAAGTAAGCTGGTGTGTTTGGTCGGCGCTGCTGCTACTACCAGCTCTATTATCTACTCTTCTTCAACCTATGAGTTTAAAACATAAACCCGCTAAGCAAATTATTGCTCAGTGGGTGCTTTAACCATAATCTAAATATAAAACAGTTGAAAACCATTGAAATAACTTTTGAAAATAACAAATAGATGTACTAAAGCAAATAATAAAATTTGAAATCATTTAACACATCATTAAAGAAATATTTGGATGCTTTTGTGGCCATAGTAGAATCAATGGATAAGATAAAGGTATCTCATACCATTTCACAAAGCCTTCTCTCTCTCGGCTGGTGGTAAATATTTCACATTTCATATCTCAGAACCTTCTCTCTTTCGGCTCATATAGTTATTTACATTTTATTTTTTAGAGCCTTCTCTCTCTCGGCTCATAATTCGCGAATAGTACCATTTGATGCATCAAATTCTTATCCTAATATTCTAACCTAGCCATTTGAGCTATAAAATCTTAAGGTTTATCATTCTCTTTCACAACATTTTATTTCATACTCATCATGTACAAATCATCTATTCTCATATGAAATTTCAATACATAAACCATAATTGGATTTAGGGTCTCAAAATCAGTTCACATAATTTAAATTCAACATTTGAAATAGTTTGAAAAACAGTGTCTTTCTGCCCAGTAGGTCACGAGTGCGACTAGTTCCCAACAACCTCATCTCGAGCACGGGACCACAGTTCGCGAGTGAGATATAATTTCTAATCGGGACTGGAATCCTTCAAATTTTGTCATGGATGCAACTACTCTTGTCACGAGTGAGATAAAATTTCGAGAGTTCCAGTTGCAACCGGAATTTACATCGTGACCACGCAGACCTGCATCATGGACGAGATTGCCCACTCAGCAAGCCTGTTATGAGTGTGATACCCTCGTCGCAGATGCGATAGCTATAAAAACAATCTGTACGCTAAAATTTTCTTTTTAACCAAAAATCTCATTCATACACCCAAATCACATAACTCAAAATACCTTTCAAACCAATATTCAAAGCTCAAAACCTCATTTAAAACCACATTTAAAGGAAACCACTTTCATGCTTTTAAATCTCAAATCAACATACAAAACAATTCAAACATTTTCAAGAAAATAAGCTTAAATTAAAGGAAAAAGAGGATTAAAGTACCAAACCTCAAAAGATAGCTTTTCCACTAGCTCAAGCTAGAGCTTTGCATTTATCTACTCCTTTAGCTTCCAAATCTCCTAAAAATATAACACATTTTAGCTTTCATTTATGAGAAAATCTGAAACCTTTAACAACTTAGTGTTCTAACACTTAAACCTTCTTTTATACTCTAGATCTAACTATTTATAAACTAAATCCAACAAGATCTACAAAGGATCTAGAGAGATCTTCATGATCTCTATAAACCTTAACAATTTTTAAGAAATAATCAACAAGGAAGAAAGATCAAACAATAGAGTTAAGATCTTACCTTACATCTTAGTTCTTCCTTAAAAGTTCTTGACTAGAAAAATGAGGATTTCCTGTCACGACCTGGAATTCGTGAATCTAGGAACACCGAGTAACCTAAGCGTGAAGAAGTGCAATAAGTAAATTAGTGAAGAAATTTAGAAAATAAATATGCCTAAAAGGAATGGTAAAGTAATGAAAAGTAAACAAAAAAAAACAATGAATACACGTGCGATAAACGTGAGGTAAACGGAGAATAATAAGTTATAAATAAGTCATAAATAAGAAATAAATAAATTGATACGTGAAAAGAAATATACATACGAGAGGAAAAGAAATGAATTAAATAGTGACTGAGGTTTACGAAAAAGAAAATAAGAAAATAAAAATTGATCGATAAATGGTATTTGATAAAAGCCATAAGAAATAAACAATAACGTTAACTGGAATAGTAAATGAGAGAACATTCAGAGAATTTGTAAAAGTAATTATGAAGCAAATGTAAAGTAGATATGATAGTGGTTGATAAAACATAAAATACAAATATGAAATATTAAGTTAATATTTCGAATAAGTGATTGAGACAATGAGAAAGAATAGGTGGGTTATTAATAGCAAAGGAAACAAGTGTGTTATACGAAAAGATAAATAAGTGGTAAATACGGTAAGTATAGTGTAAATACAAATAAATAAATTATGAGTAACATAGCTAAGTAATAAATAAGAAGTAAATAAAGAATAAATGAATTTTATAAACAAAGGGAAACAAGAAGAAATAAAGAATGCATGTGTGTTAAACGAATTATAAAAGCAAAGGTATTAAGTTATAAATACAGGATAAACATAAGGTAAACACGACAATGATTGGAAGAATAAAAAAGAGAATATTTTGTAACTATAAGGATAATTAAGTATGTTAATATGAAAATTGAGATAATACGTTATTAGTGAATTATTTAAATATTGACTCAGTAAATTTAAGGACAAAATAATTAACGATAAATTTAAGTTTAAATTAAGGATATGAAATAAAGATTGGAGATAAATATTTGAGTGATCAAGAAGATAATTAACAAGAGAGAATTTATTGAGGGTTAAAATAAAATAAAACATGTGCTATGATTATGTTAGAGATTCGTTAAGAATTCACCGGGAAAATAAAGACCGGTAATAATTAACGTTTAAAAAGAATACCGATATTATTTCTGGAAATAATAAAGTAAAATTGTAAATTAAATATAAATTTCAATATAAGTGAATTAAAATACTAGTAAAAGATAAGTTGAACCTAAATATTAATTTGGCGAGTAAATTAATAAATAGAAATTGAGAGTATAAATAATAATAATAATAACAATTTAGCACAAAAAGAATGGATTCAAGGCAGGATTTATAAATAAAAATTAGATAATACGAGGAAGAAGATTATGTCAAAAATACAATTATGCTACGTTAAAAACAATTAAGGACTAGACCGAAATTAAAATAGTAAATAATAGTGATAATCATAATAATAATAAAAAAGGGACCTAGATGTGTGGAAATTGAGGGAGAAGAAACGAAGAAAGGTGAATTGGAAAATGAGGACAGAACACATTAAAAAAAAGAAGAAACGAAAGGAAAGAAGAGAAAAGAAAGAAGAGGAAAGAGAATATGTGTTTCGCAGGCTATAACGCCGTCGCCTGGCCAGACACACCCTATCGTGGCGAAGCTCTCCCTCCGACGAGCCTGGCGATGGTGGCACAACATTAAGACGTTGACAGAGCTGCTCATACTTGCGGCTCAAAGTGGCTGATAACTATTTACAATACTATTCATCTGGAACTTTAGAAGCATTTTTCGGTGGCTCTGGTGGTCGAATGACGAAAGTAAGGGTAGCTTTGGAATCCCCATGAAGAAATCTTTCTATTGATGCAGGGATCATTGGCTGAAAACACAATTTCCGGTGACCCAAGAGGAAACGACGTGACACTATTCATCACCGCCTTCAAATGCATTTTTCTGCATGCTCCGGCCATAGGTCGGCTAACTTTGAGGCATATTCGGCATCATTGCATGGTAAGCTTTAATTTGACATTGAGTTTTAAGAGATTGGTCACCGGAATTGGAAGTTGAGTTTTCCGGTGACCAACCCTTCGATTTTTTGTGATTCCAGCCAAACGACTAAGAACCGGTTAAAAATAAGCACATATTTAGAATCCTTGTGATGAGACAAACCTGGACATATAGGTTGTGTTAATTTTGGGCGCCATTTGCAGTTTCCGGCGACCGACCGGTGACCAGAATATTCTGTCGTTGGTGACTGGAATATTCCGTCTGGCGAGTATTTTCGGAAAAAACCTTATGACACCATTTTGACGATTTGAACCTGAATTTGAACTCCGTTTAACGAATTGAGAAACCGATTGACCGATAACGTAAAGAAAAATCACAAGAGAGTTAAAGTTATATATTATAATAATAATAATAATAATAATAATAATAATAATTAACAGGAAATAAATACGTAAATGAATGAATAAATAAATATGGGGTTTAAATAAATGATTATAATAGATGAATGAATTAATAAAAGAATTGAATATATATCAATTAATGACATAAATAGTCGAGTGGGATGAAGATGTTAATGGTGAAGCCGGAAATAATAGTTGAAAAATAATTAATGACTGGCAGTGAATTCTAACAATATAATTTTATTAGATACGTGGTTATGTAAAGACAATATGAATAAGTAAATAAATAATTAGAAAAGCACAGACGAGGTTAATCCGAGTTCATAGTGAACGTAGTGAAAATAATAAATATAGATGTGAGTTAAGTAAGTAAGTTAAAAAATTTAGTTGCAATTTAATGGTATGCTAACGACAGAATGTAGCTGGGACTTGAGAACACTAGGGAAACGCTTGATGGTTATTGCGACGAACATGTTTGATACTTTACTTATACTCACTTACATGTTTAATTACTATGCTGTGTTATTTGAATTGCTATGTATTGATGTGACTGTCCATTGTCTGCTTTCCTTGCTGAACTATAAATGATTATGTGTGTTTATATTTAATTAAGTAAAGTATCCACTGAGCTTTACGCTCAACAAGTTAGTATTTGCTAACTTGTAGGTGTCAGAAGAGAAGTCAAGAAAGAACCAGTAGGACAATAGCGACATCGGAAACTACTCCATCCTTAGCGTGGTATATACTGAAGACCGAGTGAAGAGAAGTTTGATATAGCTGCAACATAATTTATATTATTGTATTAATTTAATAGTAAGAAAAATTTTTAAGCTCTGCATACTGTACAAGTATACGTGTAACCCTCTTACAAATCTGCTTTGGTAGGCGTGTAAGAGGTATTACATTTCCTTTTGTTCTTTGAGGAAAATGGTCGACCAAGTGTGGGTGTAGAAGAGAGGAGATGAAAAGCTTGAAGAAGTTGGTAATAAAAATGAGAGAGGGTTTGAAAATGAAATGGATGTAGATAGATATTTTTGGTAAAATATTATTATTTTATTACTCACATGCATAATTTAAAATACGAGGGCTTTTGTTTTGTCCACATATATTTAGTTGGGCTACATAAAATTCTCTAGCCCACATCAATTAAAGTGCCCACACATTTTTTTAAATGGCCACACCTCAACTCCATAAGATCCACTAATTCTTAATTATTCATTAAACACATCTAATCACTCTAATTAACTATAATTAACTCTTAATTAATAAAAATTAATAAAGCAGGCGTGACAAGTATGTATTCATATAGAACAAAGAAGAGACACAAAAGACAGAAGGCAAGTTGTAGAAGAGAAAAGAAGATGAGGGTGGCTAGGGTATATGAGAAACAAATGAATAAAATGTATCTTATACCATACCCATTTACCTACGGGTCATACCCTATATTGTATCTATCAAATAGTTAGCATAGAAGATAAATAAACAGTAAGCTGGCCCAATAAGCCACATATATAGTCATATACATGTATATATATCACACTATACAAAATTATAGAATACAAGTAAGAATACAATTTAATTCTCAGAAACCCAAATTTCATCAGATTCCGTTACACAAACAGTCATAGCCAATCTCTTTTAACTGCCACAACCGTTCCTTTGCGTCAATTTTTGCTTTTTATGAGCTACTGCTTTTGTGATTTGAGTAATTTTGATTTTCTTTTTCAAAAGAGAGAGAGCTTGATTGTAAAAGTGATTTCTATTTTGGTTTTATTTATTTTTTTAGGAAATATTTTGTTTCTAGCTTTAATTTTTTCTTCTAAATGAAATGTATATTAGTTTGCTTTTGAGGTTAAAATAGTCCTATTAGGAAAAGTCCTATAATTATTTTGTTCTGGTTCAATGTTGCTTTTGGATTTACTAGAAAAATGCTATTGGAATTGATATTGGGTTTCATTTGGATTAATAGACTGAACTTGATCTGAACCAAGTCAAACCTGTGACTGACCCAATTGCTTAATGGATCCATATGGTCCATTAAATCCCAAAAACTTGTAAAAGTGGATTCTCGGTTTCAGTCCGAGTTTGATCCGAATCCCGTCCATGTATATTTTGTTCTTAAAATAGTTATATTTTAACTTTTAACTATCGTTATATTTATTTTATTTATAAATTATTTATAATTTTTTTATAATATGTATACAAGTTGTTTATATTTTATTTATAACTAAAAATGACTATTTTAAGAATTATTTAAAAAATTATGAATTTTTTCCATAATGCATTAAGATTTAATAGGATATTTACGTTACAACACCTACAATAATATAAAAATAAAAAACAAAAGCTACAAATCTATAATCAACAATCCTCCAAATCTAGCGCTCTATATGAAGAATATGGGCTACAGTGACTAAAAGATGACCCGCGGTAAATCTTTAGAAAAAGCAGAGGTCATGGAAGCAAAAGTTTGGGGTAAATTTCATCCGCGATACCTAAACTTTAGGGTTCTTTCACAAAGGTACATAAACTTCAATTTCTTACATTAAAATAGTTGAACTTTGAAAGAATTTGCAAAGAAATCTTTTTTGCAGGTTTGTAAGTTCCCATCCGGTTTTATTGATGATGTGGCTTTTTTAATTTTACAAATATACACCAATTCTTCTCTTCTCTCTCTCCCCTTTAATCCAAATTGGACCTATTTAAAATTTTTAACATTTTCAGGGACTATTTGGGAGGAGAGTTTACTTATTATTGTTATTGCTATTATTATTATTTGAGAGTCAAAGTAATTGTCTCTGGTTTGAGCAGAACCACCAGGAAAAGTTTCATCTTCATGGATTGAATTCATTAGTTCTTCAACTGGGATTTAAGTATCAGATCTTAAAACTGTATTAACAGCAGCATCTTCAACAATAAAAAGCATAGTAGGCATTCTCGGGAACATTCTTCCAATCAAATACTCGTTCCATGATGCACAGTGCTCATTGAAAGAATAACGAGGATCATTAAACGAAATTCTTCCTACATTAAGCGTGAATCTTGGATCCGTGACGCAAGATCTTCGACGGAACACGTAATCTACAATTTTCGACCGAGCATCTCTTTATTGGTATCCAATCAGCTTCTCCATCGACAATATGGCTGACCCTGGCCTACCATTCCTCCTCTTCTTCATCTTCTATTTTTGCCTCCTTTTCTACAATTGCTTGCTGAAAACTGAGGCAATAGACCAGAAATTACCTACAATTTCTTTAAAATCTCTTCCTGAAGGCTTCTTAGTTTGTGAATCGAGATCTATGTGGTCTTTCATGGGCTTTAGCTCCTCCTGTAGTTGCCTCTGGCTGTAACACCCCATCCCGACATACGAAAAGCCGCGACAAAATGTCAGGTGCTAATAAATATATTGACTAATTTAACTAATTTAAACTAAATATTATTCATGTATCATTACCATACTTAGAACGTTCGTGGGCCAACTACTTAATTCACATAATATTTATAGTAATCATCATTTTTTTTTATATGCCAAACCAACCGTAAAATAAATTAAATATTACACAGTAACAAAATTTCCTAAATTTCACCTCTTGTAAGACTTTTGATGATGAACTGCAGATCAACCAATACTCACTAGTCCACTCCTAAACCTGCGAGTTACAGCACATAACTCGCTGAGCATTTTTGTCCAGTGGGTACTTTATTTATTTGACACAAATCTAAAATAAGTAAAAGGAATTCAAACCATTTATTCACAACTAATATTATTGGCTATTATAATATCTTACATGCTGTCTAGTTATTCTCTTATTTACTGTCTAATTTTCTTTTTTTTTTGTATTTACCGAACTTCTGATCACTATTTATTAATATTTATTCATTTATACTAATTTTCACTCTACAAAGTATTTCGGTAGACTAATAAAGATAAGAAAAATCGGACCTCGGTCCCTAAATATTTCGGGCATCCACCCTTTAATAAATGAATATGGGCATCCACCCTTAATATAAGATATGGGCATCCACCCTTATATAAATAAATATGGGCATCCACCCTTAAATGCGCAGCTGCTAGTATGATATCATACTCTTACCATTACTAGTTCTGACCCGATACTAAGTAGAGCTTGTATTTAAATTGCATAAATTATGATTTAGTTCCGACTCTTAATATCAATTTCACGTTTACTATGGTTCAACTTAATATTGACTAGCTAATAAATTCTTTAATGCAATAATAATATTCCAACATAATTAATAAAAATATTACAAGCATTTAAATAAATAAAATTCATAAATATAACTCGGACGCACGTCCGAGTATTAAACACAGTCAAATAAATAAAGTATCATACCTAATTTTTTTGTTGCTCTTCTCCTTTCTTTGTTTGCTTTTTATTTTCTACTTATGTTTCTTCTCTCTTGTTCCTACTACTCACAACCTTTTTATACCCTTTTTTTTTTCTTGCCCAACACAACTTTCATCCCTTAGCTTCAACTTGTCCTTCCACTTGTCCTCCTTTCATGCCTTTCACGTTTCCCTTCTCTTCTTCATTCCTTTTCATCCTTTTTTTGTTATTATTATTATTATTATTATTATTAACTTTTCTACTAACTTCTTCATCCTTCTATTCTTGTCATTATTATTATTATTATTATTATTATTGATTTTTCTATTACTTCTTACCTTCCCACATGTATTACTTCTTAATTTCCATTTGTTTTATTTAGAAATGGTCTTACATGTATTGTTATTTTATTACTATTGTTGTTTATTAGTATTATTATTATTATTATTATTATATATTTTATTATTATTATATTTTCTAAACACACATTTATAATTTAAAATTTACTCTTAAGTCCTCGAGCCAATATTTTAAATTCTACTTCCTAAATACCGACTCCGCCATTCCGACGCGTTTTCAACGGTCGGGACGTGACATTTCCACCCACCTAATTTAAAATTTTTTCCTCAAAACTTACTATATAGACATAAGTAACACTCACAATATTTATTTTATCTTAAATTATTAACTATAAACCTATATTTTAGTTTTCTTCTGGAGATTCCTCATCTTTCTTAGCTCTCATTACATATAGTCGAGCCGGTGCTGTTGGTTCAGGCTGATTGATCGTCTCCGACGTTGCCCCTACTTGACTTGCACCGGAATTTTTACCTTTTCCTCTTCCGCGTCCCCTGCCAACTCCACTCACTGTTTTAGTCATTTCCGTGGTTTCTTGAGTTCCACCTCGGTATTTAGGACAATCTCTTTGAAAATGGTCACTGGCTCCACATCCTATGCATGCTCCAGTAATCAACCAACATTCCCTGCCATGTTTTCTTCCGCAATGCTCACAGGCTGGTTTACTATATTCAATATTTCCGGAGCCAATGCTAGATTCTACTATATTCCTGTTTCCCCTTCCGGCTACTTGACTTGGTCTTGCGGATGAATTTTCACTTTTAGCTCTTTTATTCGTCTGAAATTGCCCACTTGTTATGCCTTTATTTTCTTCTTTCCTCACATTCTTCTTTTGCTCTCTTTCTTGTTTTTCCTTAATTACTGCTTCCAATTCCTGTGCTACTGAAATTAACTCTGAAAATTCTCTCATCCGCTGAGCTATCACCAGTATTTTTTTTCGTCATTTAAACCCTTTTCAAACTTTTTGCAACGGTCAGCTTCCGTTACAACAAATTCTGGACCGTAGCAACTTAATTTCGTAAATTCCCGTTCGTATTCGCCACAGTCATCCTTCTTTGCTTTAGAAACAAAAATTCCTCTTTCCTTCGATCTATGTACATCTCCGTAATATATTTCTTCCTAAACTCTGTCAAAAAGAAATCCCAAGTTCTCTTTTCTGGTGCCACACGTTCTTGTGCTGTACTCCACCATGCGTATGCCTCTTCCATTAATAACGACGTGGCACACTCGTACCTCTCTTCTAGTCCACACTTTAACTGATCCAAAGCTCTGATAGTGCTATCTAGCCAATATTCAGCCATTTCTGAATTATCCTCCTTATCAGCCCTAAACTCCTTTGCTCCATATTTTCTTAATTTTTCAATTGGCGATTTTCGCTCTCTTTCTATAACAGGAGCCGGGGCGGGCGCTGGTACATGTACTGATCTAGCTATATGCCTAAAGGCATCCGCCATTTGTCGAAACAAGGTTTCCTAAGCCGGGCCCATGGCTACCTGTCCACTCCCTACATTTGGAGCTATCCCTTCCTGCTCCATTGGGCTAGATGCACGGGATTCAACTTCCTCGCCACTAATATTTTGCAAATTTTGCGTAAACTAAATATTATTCAAGTATCATTACCATACTTAGAACGTTCGTGGGACAACTACTTAATTCACATAATATTTATAGTAATCATCATTTTTTTTATATGCCAAACTAACCGTAAAATAAATTAAATATTACACAGTAACAAAATTTCCTAAATTTCACCTCTTGTAAGACTTTTGATGATGAACTGCAGATCAACCAATACTCGCTAGTCCACTCCTAAACCTGCGAGTTACAGCACATAACTCGCTGAGCATTTTTGCCCAGTGGATACTTTATTTATTTGACACAAATCTAAAATAAGTAAAAGAAATTCAAACCATTTATTCACAACTAATATTATTGGCTACTATAATATCTTACCTACTGTCTAGTTATTCTCTTATTTATTGTCTAATTTTCTTTTCTCTTTGTATTTACCGAACTTCTGATCACCATTTATTAATATTTGTTCATTTATACTAATTTTTGCTCTATAAAGTATTTCGGTAGACTAATAAAGATAAGAAAAATTGGACCTCAGTCCTTAAATATTTCGGGCATCCACCCTTTAATAAATGAATATGGGCATCCACCCTTAATATAAGATATGGGCATCCACCCTTTAAGAAATAAATATGGGCATCCACCCTTAAATGCGCAGCTGCTAATATGATATCATACTCTTACCATTACTAGTTCTGACCCGATATTAAGTAGAGCTTGTATTTAAATTGCACAAATTATGATTTAGTTCCGACTCTTAATATCAATTTCATGTTTACTATGGTTCAACTTAATATTGACTAGCTAATAAATTCTTTAATGCAATAATAATATTCCAACATAATTAATAAAAAATATTACAAGTATTTAAATAAATAAAATTCATAAAGATAACTCGGACGCACGTCCGAGTATTAAACACAGTCAAATAAATAAAGTATCGTACCTAATTTTTTTGTTGCTCTTCTCCTTTCTTTGTTTGCTTTTTATTTTCTACTTATGTTTCTTCTCTCTTGTTCCTACTACTCACAACCTTTTTATACCCATTTTTTTTTCTCGCCCAACACAACTTTCATCCCTTAGCTTCCATTTGTCCTTCCACTTGTCCTCCTTTCATGCCTTTCACGTTTCCCTTCTCTTCTTCATTCCTTTTCATCCTTTTTTTTTGTTATTATTATTATTATTATTATTATTATTATTAACTTTTCTACTAACTTCTTCATCCTTCTATTCTTGTCATTATTATTATTATTATTATTATTGATTTTTCTATTACTTCTTACCTTCCCACATGTATTACTTCTTAATTTT
>CATIWJ010312514.1:0-21378 GCA_949640765.1 Croton laevigatus
GGAATTAAACCCAGAGTGGCTCTGATACCATATGAGCTTTAACAGTAGTGTATTTCGTATTAGATTGGGTGTATATAAATACAAACCCTAAGAGAGAATTACAATATAGTACAGTACAAATTACAAATAAATACACAATAACTATTGTCTCTTACATATACTATCATATGCACTTAACTGAACCAAACCGCTTGATTCAGGGAGATTAACCTGCATTTGCAGTTGGGTCTATAATTTATGATATAGATAAAATGTAATTTGTAGTTTGGTTTGTGGTTTTATATAAAACAAACAAACCAACCATAAAACTGCAACAATATGTTATATTCAAATTTTATATACCTTCTTATTTTCTCAACTCAAAACTATGTTGCTTTGAACTCATTAAACATAAAAAAAATTAGAGAAAGTACAACAATAAAAATAACAATAATTTTTTATCCTAACAAGTTGGAGTCGGCTGTATGAATTCTCTAACGGTTAACCTCTCCAAACATAACTTCTTCAAAAAAATAGAGAAAGTGGAACAAAATATTTTCCATTGTTTGGACAACAAATCGACCGCAATTACCGAACAAAAACTCATGATGCGGTTCAATCATCCAGGTTGTGGTTTGCAAATCACCTCTAACATAAAACCACAATCTTTGGTTCGGTGCAGTCTGTTCACCAAACTATCGTGTCTTCATCTATAAAAGGCACTGCTCACCTGTTGAAATTTTTGTGTCTCAATATGATTAATAAATTTATGTTCAAAATAAAAATATGCACCATTTATAGAATCTCTTCCTAATAAATAACTCAATTACCAAAATACAAATAACATAGTCCACCATCTAGAAAACTAGCTCAGTTGCCATTCCCCAAACTTAATTGATTTGCGTACACCCTCAATTCCGAATAATTATATAATGGAACAGTGACGGCACGTCAGCGGATGACGTGCCGTCACTGTTCCATTATATAATTATTCCTCAAATCCTACCACTGCCTTGGTTGGACGGTAACAGTTCGGTTTGGCAATGGTTAAGATCTTGGCGGTTTAATTCACGGTTCGATTACCTCCACCCATATTGATAATTAACCCATATGGTTCCGCAAAAGAACCCGACATCCGCCCATTCGCTTTTTTTTTCATGGCATATAGGTCATTTTATTAACAAATAAATTTGAATAAACACAAAATTGCCACTACTCGCAGATTGTCTTGGAGGCCCCTGTTTTGCTTTTTGCATAATGTGATGATATGAAATAAAAGTTTTCGAAAGCAATGCAAAAGGTAAGAAGGAAAGGTAAATAATAACCAAGAAAGAGACTATTTTCGAGTTTGGTTTATGCTTTTTATTGTAGTTTTAAAGAAAAGAAAAGGAAATGGTTCTATAGATAATCGAGCTTTTATAAGGGGATAGTGACCACGATGCCTCCACGTGATGTCTTTGAGTTTTTGTCTGTGTAGAGTTGCAGTTGCAGTGCTTTTTTAACATTTGACCAAACTGCTCCTCCTTCATTTCTCCATTTTCATTTTTCAGTTTCTAATATATATCGCTATCACAACTTTATAATAAGTATCATTTTCTTTTTCTTCGTAATACTTATTGGCGAGGCTCATTTTTTTTCTTTTTCATTTATATATTTGAATGCTATCCAGCTCCTGCATATTTGGGCAGCCACTTCATATTTTCCACTATTGTTATTATATATGTGTGGCTGTGGTACATTTTTCTTGGATGCAATGTTATGATTATGATATGCACAACAATATGCCAATAACTGTTCCTCATTTCATTATTAATATTACTACGGGCCAGACCAAATCATATGAAGGGTTGATAGGGAAGCAATTAATTTATGGAGAACGGAATTTATTAACATCATCCGAGAAATGAATTATTTGGTAACGAAGGGCAAGTTTAATTTTTTTTTTTTTTTGCGCATCATTTTAACAAAATTTCTAAAAGTGATAAATTTTATGATAAAATTTGTAATTATTATGGAATAACCTACAATTATAAGATTGGAGAAGGTTACATATCTCTTATGCAGTTAAGATATCAGATAAAAATTGCAGCCATAAATCTTAAACACTAATTATATTGGCTACAAATTTTCTACCTTTTCTTATGTAAATATTCCAAAAAAAAAATAGCAATGACCTGAAATGATTTCATTAGAACATTTGACATTTAATGTTGGTTGTTAAATATAAAGAAGTTTATATGTATGTATTACACGAGACAATGACTTATATATACAAGTACATTAAATATATAATTCAGACAAAAGCCCAAATTTAGTCATATGATTAGCATAATTAGCATATTTTTCATCTGACATTGGTGAAACTAGAATTTTGATAATTATTGTCAAAATAGTTTAAATCCATGTTACAAAATAGTTTTTAATGAATATTTTGAAAAGACGAGTTCTAAAATTATATTTTCAAAATAAATACTTTTAAGTGTTTTTATGAATATTTATATGCAAGTGTGCATTGGAAAAAAAAAAAAAAAATATATATATATATATATATATATATATATATATATATATATGCAAGTGTGCAACAATTCTAAAAGTAGGTGCTCAAATTAGGCATGCATGCACAACAACAAGCATTTTAATTATGTGGTCTAGCAAATTATTAAATAATTATTGATGCCTCCAACATCTTCCTTTTCTGGTCCTTTTGTAATTTTCTATTTGACAAAGAAAAAAAAAAGGAATGGATTCAGCGAACAATAGCACACAAAACCCTCTTTGGGAAGTGTAGATTGAATAAATTATTAGCAATAATAATATGTAAAATTAGGAAGAAAACAAAGTGCTTAATTTTGTTGAAGGATAAGTTTCTAACTTCAAGGAAAACACTGAAGTTCAGATTTATATAGAAATCGAAACAATCATCAGCCTTTCCTTTATTGTAGTTAATTAGTGAAAGCAAAAAAGAGATGGACTAGCAAATCAAGATCTGATTATGACCAATTAGTCGTATTACTTGCTACGAAAATAGTAGGATGTGAGGTTCCGAGTTCAATTTTTATCAACTACACTATCAGCACATATATAGTGTAAAGAAAAATGCTATACATTCTATGTAGTCTATGATAATATGATCCATTAATGGACTCCTCTATATTAAAAAGAGAGAGAGATAAATTAATCGATTATATTGGATTAATTTATTATGTTTCTTGTAAAAAAAACTTTGCTCAAAAAGAAAAAAGAAAAAGTACTATAAAGTACTTACTATATTACATAATTAATTGACTGGTTACAAAAATAATTAAAATATCACTCAATTCTGCAACTGTTTTAGTCCTTTTATTTATTTTTTTTCCCTTAATGTTTTCATTAGTTTTGCATGGAATAAACTTTCAAACAAGTTAGAATAAATTTTCTGATCACAACTATGAGAAAAACTAAATGTAGTTTCCTCATAATAAAAAAAAATGAGTATAAAACAAAAAAAAAAAGTTTAATTTTTAGAAAAAGAAACAAATAGAAAATTCATCGACTCTTTTTCAATTCATTGTTCGCTTTCATACTTTTAATAATATAATAATAATAGAGTAAACTAGTTTATTGCATGTAAAACAAATTGAAAAGGCAATAAAAAAATTAATAGAAGAACTAAATAGTATGATGTTTACAAAGTTGAGAGATGTTTTAGTTGATTTTAAAATTAGAAGGATTAAATAGCCTGATGATTACAAAATTGAGGGATGTTTTGGCTAATTTTAAGACTAGAAGGATTAAATAGTTAACTTGTAATATTTCATGGACTTTATAGTATTTTTCTGTACTACTTATAAGTGCTTGAATGAGAGGGACCATTTCTAACTAAAATATTCCCATTAAGATTTTTAATTTACTCTCTTCAAAAGTAAATTTAATTGACTAGATTATATTTTTAATTTTGAATTTGATTAGTTACATTTTAAATTACAAATAATATTTTCTTATTTAAGAAATAAAATTAATTTTATTATTTGAAATTAAATAACAAAAATTATATCATCATTATTATAATAATTATTTTGAATTATATTTTTTAACTCTTAATTAATAATTAAATTAATATTTATTATTTAACAACAAATAAAATATTATATCATAATTATTACAATATCATTTTTATAATAATTATATTTAATTAAAAATGTAATAATAGCAACAATTGATTGATTGAAAAATTTTATTACAAAATTTAATAATAAAATAATTAGGAAAACAAAATTTTCTTGCAAGTTCAAATTTAATATTTCTTTATACGCTTGAAATTTAATAATAATAATAATAATAATAATAATAATTATTATTATTATTATTAATTTTATCATTTTTAATAAATATAAATTTGATTAACTTTATATAGTGAGGTTACAGATTTTGTTTAATATATGGTTGAAAGTTGAAATAAATTATTTTATTTATAATAGTTCCAATAAAATAGATATAAAAAATATATCCAAAATTTGTAAATAACTAATAATACTACTATTAAAAAAGTAAATTTTTATGATTTCTATTTTTCATCAAACTAAGAGTTGAAAATAAAAAATAGAATATTATTTTATTTATAAATAATTACAAGTATTGAACATATTCTTTTTAAATTTAGCAAATATTGTTAAATGTTAAATATTTTTTATAAGTTATTTTGATAAATGTTATGAATATAATAAATATTATATTCATATAAAAATCATATATAATTTATAAAAAATAATTAAAAATACTATACATAAAATAAAAAATTAAAATAATATAAAAGTAAATAAAAATATATACATATATGAAACAAGTATCCGCATACATCATAAGTGATTAAAAAATTAATTTTTTCTTTTTTAAAAAATGGGCAACCTAACCAATAATAATAATAATAATAATAATAATAATAATAATAATAATACAGGATCAAACATTCTAATTTCTAAAAAACTTCAAAAAAAAAAAAAAACATTCTAATTTCTAAAAAACATCAAAACCTGCCATTCTTCATTCCCATGCCAACTTTTCTCAGTTTGATGATTATTAAATTGTTTAAATTAAGCATCCATATATATATATGGTACACTTTTTTTTATTATCAGCAAAATACTTATTTATTTTATTAATAATAATAAAAACTTCAACAAAACATAAAGATAAAGGTTCTGAAAATATAGTCTAGTGATAAATAAATAAAGTTTTGGGCTTCTATTATATCACCTTATCTTACTCAAAATAAATAAAAAAAGGGATTTTTGCATGCTTTCAAGCATGCACCGTTAGATTTTGTTGCTGTATTGTCTACTAATCAAACTTAAAATGTGTAATTAAAACCTAAAAATCAAATGTTTTGGTTTTTGTTAGATATTGGATAAAAAGAAGTAATATTATAATATGTACATTGGGATTGGAAGGGATGGGAAGAGCAGAGATTCCACATCCTTAAATGGGAGAAAGGGATGGGGCATATTATATATATTGACCAAAGGACTCTTGTGCCATTCTTTTCTCCCATACCAACCAACTTCTCCTATTCTCTGTTCCCATATGAACACTACTTGGAATTGTTATTATAAAAGGAACAAATATTTAATATTAATAATAATGTGGCCACTAGAGCCATCACCACCATCCATAAAATCCAAACTTACATTTACTTGTATCCCTAAAGGACTTATTTTGCTTACATCAACACATCAGACAATGTCTCCAATTCTATTATTTTACACTGATTGTACATTCAATTTTAATCTCCCCAATCAGAACCCCATTTATAGCCCCCCAAATGGGTTGCTTTCAAAACAAGAAGCCAAAGAGAAATTGATGTCCCTCACTCTACCAGGAAAAATTTGCAGGTTAATTAATAATTAATGGGGTTAATTAAAAATGATTAATTAAAATGTAAAAAAAGATGTAATAGTAGTAGTAGTAAAGTTTTTTTTCTGTTAACAGCTAGTCAAAAAAGAACGTGTAATGACCTGTCAAACTTTCTTGTTGTCAGAAAATGAAAGCACTGAAAGCTCTTTTTAGTCATCAAGTTCATGAAACTTGCACAAACACACACATACACATCTCTCTTAGTGCGTGTACGTGTAAGTGTCCCAACCCAGTTTCTTCTCCACTACAATATGTATGTATGTATTTTACTGTATTCTGTATCTAAGGGAAGTTTTTGTATTGTGTTCGTATTATTATGTTCCTTTTGAAAACCAAAACTCATTCCTAATTAAACTTATATAATCTAATCTAATCTTTATTAGAAAACAAAATTAACCCTTGAACAAAAAGCTATATAAAACCTTTCTTAGAAAGTATTAGATAAGTGCGTCCAATAGAAGTAAAATACATCAAGACTTATAAAGATATAAACTAATCAAGTTAATTAGTCACTACTAACCTTTTATTTTTATACGTTATGGGATTCTAACCTTTGTTGATTCTGTGAGTCTCTACCTAATTCATAAATTCATTAGAAAGATCATGAAAATGAATGATTTGCTGGTTAAGTTTCCCAGTTGAGTGGGCACACGCACACAAGTTGCAGCTAATGATAAAGAAAAACATGGAGGAAGATGAGTCAAGAAAGAATCATGTGAATTTTGTGCTCTAGCTCTAGCAATGGTGGTGGGGTCCTATCCTTTGAATTCAGATGAGACTAACAATTTGGTTTGATAAAAAAGATTAAATTAAAAACGACAGAGTTTTATTAGGTTCTTGGTATTGGGTACTAACATTGGACCTAATAAATGAATGAAGTAGATGGACGGTTAGTGGGTAAAGAGGAGGTAATAGTTTAAAGTGTCAGAACAGAAGGGGGGAGAAAGGTACAGGTCTATCTTTGGTCTTAGTTAGAGAGAAGGGCAAGAAGGAAGGGAGCTACTAGTCATGATGATGATTCTTCTGTAAGAAACCAAGAACAATAAGGTTAGGTCTTGCTGATATTTCATATTTCTTTCTTTCTTTCTTCTCATAATAATTGATTGACAAAACAAAATAAAATTATAAAGTAGTACAGATAAGAGTAGTTTTGAATGGAGGATCATAAAGACACTTGCTGGGACCAGTGGGCCTTTTGAAATCATTTTGGTAAAATTTAAAAGCATGATTAATTACAGTACCAGAGAGACTTTAAAATAAAATAAAAATTGAAAAGTTGAATTAAAACAAGAATAATAGAGGTATAAATGTTATATTTTTCCCTCTTTGTAGGCTTATATAAAGGAGGGTAGGACTTTCGGGTTCTTCCTTCTTTTTAATGGTAGAGTAGCAGTGTAGAAAAAAAGAAGAAAAACCAGAAGAAGAGGCGCTCTGTTAATTACTTATGGAAGAACATCTGAATCCTTTATCTGTTACTCACATTCTTCAACACACGCTGCGTAGTCTATGCATTCATGAAAACTCTCAATGGGTTTATGCTGTTTTCTGGAGGATCTTGCCTAGAAATTACCCACCTCCCAAGTAAGTGTATTCTTTTCTTTTACTTCAAGATAATATATACATAATCAAACTTGTATTTATTCATAACAAATATATCAATTTAATTTAAATTTTTGCTTAGATGGGATGGTCAAGGAGCCTATGACAGGTCTAGAGGAAACAGAAGAAATTGGTTAGTAAATTAATTAAGTTTCTAATCATATACTTGTATTGTTTGATTTAATAATATATATGTTTATGATCACAATCTTATTAATTAAATGTGGTAGGATATTGGTTTGGGAAGATGGTTTTTGCAACTTCTCTGCATCATCAACTGATATAATAAATTCAAATGATTGTCCAACTTCTTCTTCCTCCGTTTATGGCAACTGTGAATTTCAACCCTATCAAGGCCTTCAACCAGAGCTGTTTTTCAAAATGTCTCATGAAATTTACAATTATGGAGAAGGGTAAGTAATTAACCCAAATAAAAATCACAACTTTCGTGTTTTTTCCATACTCAGTGCAATAATATATTAATTATATTATGAGCAGATTGATTGGTAAAGTAGCAGCTGATCATAGCCATAAGTGGATATACAAAGAACCAAATGATCAAGAAATCAACTTCTTGTCTTCATGGCATAACTCAGCTGACTCAGTAAGCAGATCTTCTATTCTCTTTCTCAATATCTAAATTAGTACATACATTTTAACATTAAATGGTCTTCATTTTCTTACAGCATCCTAGGACATGGGAAGCCCAGTTCCAGTCAGGCATACAGGTATATATATATATATATATATATATATCCTTAATCATTAGTATTTTTTTTTTTGTATATATTTTCTTCTGATTAAAAAAAAAAATTGCAGACAATAGCACTGATTGGTGTTAGGGAAGGTGTGGTTCAACTAGGAGCAGTCCATAAAGTAATTGAAGATTTGAGCTATGTAGTTCTACTGAGAAAGAAATTTAGCTACATAGAAAGCATACCAGGAGTTCTCTTACCACACCCATCTTCTTCTGCATTTCCTTTCAACGGATCAACTCCTGATACTTGCCACTATCAAGCCACTCCAACTCAATTTTATGACCATTTTAACAATAATAATAATAGTAATAATAATAATCAATTCCCTTTCAAAATAACTCCTTCCATGAGTAGCCTTGAAGCCCTACTCTCTAAGCTGCCATCGGTGGTTCCACCGCCACAAGTGACTGAGTCACCGTCACAGTACATGCTGTCGGTGCAAAGACCGTCGGCCATGGAGTTCATGGCTAAAGAAGAGATAGAAGAAGATTATAATAGAAGTGAACATGATATGGGTGAAAGTAGCTCTTCTCTTTCAGCTTATCGTAGACACCAGATTCACCACCATGATTTGAATGTTAGTAGCAGCAGACCTGCAGATGATCATGGGTTTTTTGAGTGAAATTAATAAGTTATTATTAGTATTATAATTAGTAGTGATTAGTAGTAGTTTATAACTATAAATTAGGCTTATTAATTAGTAACCTATATATAAATATGTGTATGTAGTGTAGGGTTTATGATGAGGATTGATTTTTAATTAAGGTCTAACGTTGTAAGCTTCTTTGTTGTGGCAGTTTCAGTTTTCAAATTATGAATGTCTTTGTTACTAATTAAGGGATTACGTATATTCCCATTCCTAGTCCTAGATTTTATAGTCTAATAATGCATGCGTAGTTTTTTGTCCAATAGAATTTTTTTTAACAGAGTTCACTAGATTTTATTTGAAGCCAAACATTGCACATGTTTCTGTGCATTTAGTATTCACAATTTTTTAATTCTAAAAAAGAAAATTCATACAATTTTTTATATTTATATTGCTAATGAGGTTAAAATAAGTTCAATAATAATTAAATTTTTTGTTTTAGAGGGAAAATAATTAATTAACTTAGATATTTTATTTTTGAAAAAAAAAACTTTGATATTTTTATTTTGAACTTAGACTTATTACTAAAATTATTTTAGAATTTAGTACGAAAAACTCTATAGCTTCCTATTTTCTTTTCCCTCAACTTCTTCCCATTCTAGGTCAAAATTTTAGCCAAGAGAAGCCTTGTAATTATTATTTTGTTTATTTTTTTAGTAAATAATCTCATATCTATCATTTATATTTTGTTTTTATTGTTCTACTTTTAATAAGAGTTTTTATTTTCATTTTTGAAGCTAGTGTTAGCACTCCCTTTATGAAAATTGGGTATTCTTTCATAAGAGTTTGGTTATCTTTTTGTATAAAAGAGACGATGGTCAAAAGTTTATGTTTGGATCTTTGCCGATCATACTTGTTTAAAAGATCAAAGAAGAGTAGATTAATGCTTCATAAATACCACCAATTGAAGATTTAAGTATGAATTTTTCATCTTTTAGTAACGCTATTATTGTATTTCTTATTTTTTTTAAATTTATTAATATTTGTAAAGAGATGTACTCAAATTTACTATGAATGAAATGATAATGACATTTATCTAAAATAAATATTTTATAATTTTCTAGTATGTCCACCTTCTTTGAGTTTTTTTTTTTTTTTTTAATTATGTGAAAACAACTTGTTTGAACGTTGCTTCCAAATATTGGTAAAAAAAACTTCTCTTAAGAAAAAAAAAAAAAGGTTTGTCTGTACTTATTTCAACGCCCATTTTACTATATTTTTTTATTCTTTTTGCACAAGATAGGGAAGAATTAATTACATAATAAAAACCTATAATAAGAGAATAAGAGAAATATTATTAAAAAGGGAATGAATAAAATAAATATTATAACTTGAATTTTAGGTTTCTTTTTGTATTAAACTACAGTTGTCCATTAGACAAGGATCTTTCTTGCACCAATTTTGTCTACTGAAGGGTAAAGTGCTCATTGTAACTAAAAATTTTGTTTTTTTAGAAATTAACGCTATTATTATGTAAATTTCTTATATACACCCAATGTATGTGGTATTTTTGCAATCCAATTAACTTCAACTATTTTTATAAATTAGACTATTTTACCTTTTTGTTTTTATTCCATGTAATGTCATAGTTGAAGCTTTTTTAATTTAAATCAGTAATAAGCTTTGATTTTTTTTATTTTTTGGAGGGGGAGGAGGAGGAGGAAGAAGAAGAAGAAGGAGGAGGAGTAATAAGCTAGGATTTGGTAGACCTGAAATAGTTTCTTTACTTAAAACCATAAAATGTTGGAAGTAAAGCCCTCAGAAAAGCAAAGACTGAATGAAAGAAGGGTATGGCGTAATGAATTGAGTGAGGTACAATAATACAACTTAGAAGGCCTATTTCTAGGCGTGGATTGGTTATTAACTTAACAATAACCCCTTGTTTGAAAAGGGCAAAATAGAAATGGACTTCCACCTTTTCCTTGTTTGGTTTCACTGAAAATAACAATGTCTAATTATTTTATCTGCGGCTTGTCATCTAATGGCCACAAATGTGTAACGCTGTTTTATTTTTTTATTTTTCCTTTAGATTTATATGACATTATATCTTATTTTAAAAAAAAATGATATTATTTACTCTGCATTGGGTTTTCCCGTTTACTAATAATGTGTTACTATTTCATGACAACCACTAGTCAATCAATTATATATAATCAATATATATTTTCTTTTTAATTTTAATCTATGTTGTCAAAACAAAATTAATATCTAAAAATTAATGTATTCTATTTCAAAAAAATTACGAATTTCTATTTGAAGTCTAATGTAGCACTCTAAGGATTAAAGGCGACAACCTTATTGGTTCATGTCGTACCGCAATCCTAATTAGTTTGGAGTCGTTGAATGACTTTAAATACAGTCATATCGTGAGACACTCATTAGAAATCTTTAAAAAAAAATGAAAGGCATATTATTTGAATAAAATATGTCGATGTCCATGAAACTAGTTCTTGTTTAAGGAGGAAGCAAAATAAATGAATAAAAAAAATATGGGCATAAATTCGATATCTTATATTATTTACTATGAATAAAACTACTATAACACCGATATAAAAATATAAACTAATCAAGTTAATCCGTTAGTATTAATTTTTTAACATAGATAAGTTGAAAACCAAATAATCTAAATCAATCCATTTTTACATCTCAAGCTCTAGCTTTCCTTCATTTTATCACTTTTACTCGATTTCTTTAAATTCAATAAGGTGAAAGTCATATGCTAGTTTAGGCCTTTCAATGGCTACATGTAGAAAGTAGTCCAACACAATTCATTTTCATTATTTTTTTTTTTTTGGCTTAAATGCAAAATTAGTAGAAAGAATTGTACTTTTATTAACTTCGTTTCTTTCTTTAATAAATTTTCTTCTAATTTGAGAACAAAAATGTGTTATTTTCTTCCTTCCGCTCTCTTATTCACTGTTTGCAAACAAGGGCTAACGGAATAGTAGAATATAATTAGGTTTACAGAATGAAAATAAAATGTCAAAAATGGAGGAAGATGAGACTTTTGAGTAAAGAAAAGCATGATAAGTCACACTCTGTACCTAATCTGTTCAGCAACAACCAGTATCAATATTGATTTCAAAATTATGATTGGGTCAGCCAGCTTCGTTAACTTCAAATTCTCTTGGAAATTACATCATTATTTTGCCACTGCACATTACGTAAAAGCTTCATTGTACGGTTCCTACGCATAATGACTTGTCACCTTCCACTTTAATCTCCATTTTATTCTACTACTATCATTTAATTAAACCTAAAGTACTATTCAAAAAAAAAAAAGAAATACGTATTAAAACTAAAGTAAGCTGCTGCTGCTGCTGCTCACAAATTAATTAGGGTGTTTATTAATTAAACAATTAATATAGACCTGTCGCCATCTAGCCACAAAAAAGTTTCTTTTCTTTTTCCTTTTGAAACCAAATCTAGGCTAAAAAAAGTTTCAATTATTTATTTATATTTGAACTTATTAGTAGCTAAACACGTTTCGGATCTTTGAGGTGGTGTTGGTGCAGTGGAAACCACATCTCTGTGCTGGCCAAATGATCTAGAATCAAAGCTCTATGTTAACAATTTTTCCTCAATTTTTGGGTGCGAATTTAAATGTCTATGTCAAGAAAAAAAAAAATCATCAAGTTTTGGTGAAATTTTTGTAGCTGAATAGAGGAAAGCAAATATTAGGGGTAGCTTTACCATCTAGCCGATCTCATCCCACTCATATAAAGTCATATACTATGTCAATAGTTTGAGCATATAAATATTCCGCCAAATACACAATTTCACACCTGAACTTTGAAATTTTCTTTAGTGAAATCTCTAACTTTACTAGCGACCTATTATATACTTCGACTTTAATTTCCTTTAGCAAAAACACACACGACCTCTCATAAAAGAGTGCATGAAGTACACGCGTATTTTAGGGAACAAAATGCAATTTTCAAATAAGGATTCAATTGTAATTTTACCTTCTTCCTCCTTAAACTATGTACCATTTTGAAATTAACCAAACTCAAAACCTCCTTTTCTGATTCCGGCACCAATTGAAGTAAAGAGTAAATGAAAATGAAGTATTCGACGAGAACAACCTAACCATGGTCTTGTTTTCTCCATTTGGTTGCTATAATAGCTTGAAATATGCAAAAGAAAATTTTGAATTGTGTGACCTAACCCAACTACCATATTATGCCAGCCAACAAACGGCAAAGATTCGGGTCAAAATGAAGCTTGTGATGTATGGAGTTCAAATCTAGTCTTAAATCATTCATTTGAGCACCAAAAACCGGCATTTGGGTCACTTAAATATTCTATTTTTGGAAGCCTTTTCCTCCTAATTTTCGAGACTTCCGGCTAAGATTTGAGTGGCCGGCTAGAGGCTACAAACACATCATTCTCCTCCCCTCAACAAGCTCTTTGTAATGGTATGAAAACCCAGTCTTATCGATATCATTTTCTGGTAGGCAGTGTTTGGAGATGGAGATCCTGTCTTAGAAGGAATGAGATGAAAAATTACCATTTGGTTCTTTTTTTTGAGACAATTACAAAAGTGACATAAAAACTACATTCTTGACCCCCAAAGTCATGCATCTAATTCATCCAATTTTTTGGTTGAGCCATATATTTTTCTGTTAAAGAAAATTAAAATTCAAGCGTCTAATAGATCGTTCGCAAAGTTTGAGATTCCAATTAAAGAACAATGTCAAAGTACATGTGTAAAATTATGTATTTAGCCATAAATATTTTGATGCTTAAACCAAAAAATTGGACAAATTTTCTCTACCACGGTAATTTAGTTTCAGTTACCGACCTCCTGTCAATTCAAAACTTTACTGCTGATCAGTGACCACATGATTCGATTATTACTAAAAATCAGAGAAAAATAAAATATCTAAATTATAGTCGCACGTAGTGCAGCAAAAAATATCCCCGCCTTTAGATGTGTAAGTAGGGGCATGTGTAATACCTCTAGAAATATATATATATCCGAATTATTTTGTGCAAATTCAATATCTACATAAATAAAAATTGTCGAAACCATTATATGTAATCCAAATTTGGCACATCATAATTGGAAAAATGTAGCTACTGTGTTCAACAACAAACAACTTTCTCATCTTGAATCAATCAAATAAAATATCGTTAAGTCACTTATATGTTTGCGGACCTAATGAAATGCAGCCGTCTCATCCTTGAAAAGTTTCAATAGGCTCTCCATGCTTATTACCTTGTGATCTTCCTTGTCCCTCACTCGCACACTTACCTGGGAGAAACAATGGAAACCAACATAGTTTTCATTAACAGAACTAGAGTTCCTATTATCTCCTATTTTTCTAATATTTTTATTCCCACCGACCAGAAATGTTGCTACTTCAAAACTTTGCAGTTAATATTTCACATGCAAATGCACATATACAGCAGCATGACCAACTAAATAATGTATAAACCAGAGTTTCCCGTCATTTCCATTGTTATGTCGTCGCATATGCATCCATTCAACATCCACCAAGGTTGATTCCTATGAATTAATGACCTCTAACAAAAAGTCAAAAAAAAACCCCCATTTTCTTTACAGGACACATAAAAGTGTCTGAACTTATTTTTTGAGCCTGATCCATATCCTATACGATCCTCTAAAGCTCAGAGCCCTCTAGCCTGTTATGCAGAAGCCCTTTTAAATTCTTGCATGCCCTCACGTCAGATCATATCGTCAAGAAAAAGAACCAAACTTACTAATATGCTTTCATCAACTTCTAGCCACGGGAATAACGAGAAATGATATTAAACGAGTGACAAAAATCCATAATTATTAGTAATATTATCACTAATTATGAAGCGTAAAAATTAAGAAATAGGGGTTCCATATTGGATATGAAGCTTATATCAAGTATATGACCTAAATTTATCAAAATCAAAGTTTTAAGATGCATTTCGATACTGATATAAAATATTTCTCTCTCCGTTCGATTTACTGGAGAATGATAGAGAAACTCATTTTGTTAGGAAAGCTCAAAAAATTGCAATCAATTGTCCTTAATATCCTTGTAATATGGAAAAATCAACTTGATTTTGTTGATTTTGTGGCTCATGGTTGATGTGTTTGATACCAAATTTCATTAAAGACATTACTATAATTTTATATATAATCTAAGCATTCCAATTTCCCCTAAATGGAAATCTCTCTCCATAAATCGAACGCCGAATTGAAAAATTCTCTATGTAAATCGATCCGATTGAGTATTATTATTAATGGATGGAGGTTAAATGCTCTTGAGGTGTGATTTTTGGGTCTTGCCCTTGCTCTAGCGCTAAACGCGTATCCTAGAATGGAACTCAATTTACATTTAGTATGGGGAAGTACCTGTCCATTTTCGGCTTCTTTTTCACCGACCACCAATATAAAGTTGTACTGAGCCAACTGAGCTTCCCGCACCTGTATAAATCCATATGTATCATCAGCAAATAAAATTATTGTAATCATGTCAGCCGAATTGTTTTTTCTCTATATCAAAATCATGTATTGTCACCACATCACCCTGAAGGTCCATATGAAGCTTTCACTATGTTTCACCCCAGATAAACTGCTCTTTTTGTAAGATATCAATGATAAAGAATCACCATTCAAATGGATCTTAAAAAAGAGAACATTAATTGCCAAACATCACCCTGTCGTAGATTTCAGGATTCAAACATGACATGAATAGTTTAAAAAAAGCTCAATATTGAAGAAATAGAACAGACGACATTCACAACATATTCAATTGGATTGAGGATAAGAACATGAACCTTTTTCTGAATCTTTCTGTCAGTCATGTCAGCATCAACGTAATAACCAGCTTCATGTATCTGGGCACGCACCTGCAAGAACATATGACAAAGGATATCAATTTTTTTTTGCATCTTGGTAAATTTAAAATATCTTGAATGGCATTCAAATTGTATGGATAATAGTATTTTACAGTTTATCCCCATGTTACCTTCCTCAAGCATGATATTAATCAAAGTACTGATTTCCACTCTAGAATTACATAACCTTAAATTACCATTATATATGATGATATTAATGATAAACATAAAAAAGATGTTCAAGCCACACATGCACCTTCCATGAGAAGAGTCTTGAAGGCCGGTTCAGTTCATTAACACCATCAAATCTTCTTCAGATGAAGATGAACAAATCAGCCAACCAGGAGGTGAGCTAAGAAAAATATCCTTAAGCTTTATCTGAATTATATTTGTGTTCTTTTCCTCGTATCGTATCCCAAAAGAGCTGCACTTTGATAGTCTTTGGGCTTTTTTATATTTTCCCTTTTTATTATCTCAAGCAATTAAAATTAATCCTTCCAAAATTCTGTAGGAGTAAAAGTCCTCAGATCATTAGTACTCAGGACTACTTCAAGAGCTCCAACATTTCTAGGGTTTATGGTTACCATGAGTGATGAGTCCATACATGCATGTAACATTTAAATATCTTTAGTCAATGTAATTTGTACATACATGCATGATGAAACCATTGAATATCTTAAATCAATGTAATTCCAGTAGTAACTGTTTTGCTTGGGTATAGGACAATTTAACCAAATAGCTGCAGACAATGTAGTTTGTAACCAAAATGCCTTGAACCCTCCTAAAAAACCGCTCTATTTTACAGTTCATCGCTAGACTACTATGAAGCAGAAAATAATTTATTCATGTCCCAGCTGAGTAAACCAAAAAAACCTGGTTTACGAGAATAATTTTATATCGTTAGATAATTAGAATTTATGAGACATCACAAAAGAAAATGAAATTAAGGAATGAAAAAGTTATCAATTAAAAGGAATAAAGAATAATGCAGTTTCAATATTTTTAAAGGTCATCCTGATTGTCAAATGGATGAAGGCAAAAGGTCAAGGATTGGATAGAGACAATTCCAGGTAGGGTTCATGGGCAATATTATGATTTATTTGACAAATACTGAGGAACCAGCTTTCACAGGATTTTATGAAATAAGTTTACAAACAAAACATTAAGACAAGAAGTGTGCATGGAAGTAATAAGCCCAGCAAAAATCAAAACAGGCCGAGCAGATGAAAAATCCATTACATCCACAAAAGGATCACCAAAAGAGGATGAAGAAATGTACTCATATTTCATGGATTGGAGTGTTACAGGATGTCTAAATGCTGAATGCATGAATACGAAACATTATAAATTTCATCCAATTCAGGAGCATAAAGCTAACCTGCTCTGCATATACTTGAGATTTTTCAGACACAGGGCAGACAATTGCTTGACGGGGACTAAGCCAGAAAGGCCACTTCCCTTTGTAATGCTCCAACAGAATGGCAAACATACGCTCCACAGACCCTAGGATGGCCCTGTGTATCATAACAGGTCTTTCCCTCTTGGCTTCATCTTCTGCTGAGTACTCCAACTCAAAACGATCTGGAAGCTGGAAGTCAAGCTGCAACCAAATGCCTCAAGTAAAAAATCTAGTTACACCAGAATTAACTGGAATGACAGGAACAAAATAGAAGCTAACATTCCCAACCTGCAATGTTGCGCACTGAAATTTTCTGTTCAGTGCATCAGATACACTAATATCGATCTTAGGTCCATAAAATGCCCCATCTTCTGCATTAATCTGTACAATTCGAAATGTTAGCGTCTGGAAGCAAAGCCAGCCAAAAGGCTTCATAAAATAGAAAAGCCAAACAGGCATCCAAGCACTCCCTCTGTTCTACTTTAAGCGGCATAATCTCAAAATAATTTTTTTTTTCCCTAAGTGGCCTAATGGGAGAATTATTTTTCTTTCCCATTATACCCTTATTTATGGGAAGCATGTAACTATCTAATTAATAAATACTCACTTTTACCCATACAATTTTTTAAGTTTTCAATGCCAAATTTTATCGTTTCTAGAGTTCCATTTAAAATTTTCAACATAAAATAGGAATTCATTTTAAAACAATTACTCTAAAAGTTTGTCTATTTCATATTCCAATAAGAGTACATTAAATAGTAGGGGTAATAATTAGAAGGATAGTAAGGTAAAATTCTTATGAATTTTTACGAAATTTATGTAAATCAATCATTTTCTTAATGTGTGTGAAAATTGAGATTAGGCCACTTAGGGTGGAATGGAGGGAGTATATCATA
Organism: Croton laevigatus; assembly: GCA_949640765.1. Lineage (NCBI taxonomy): Eukaryota > Viridiplantae > Streptophyta > Magnoliopsida > Malpighiales > Euphorbiaceae > Croton > Croton laevigatus. Next base: position 18,010 of record CATIWJ010312514.1, read on the forward strand.
ATAACCACATCTCCTAGACCATTTAGTTGACCCAGTATATATAACTCATATCTAATAGTTCATCAAAATATCACTCTCCATTTATCAGTCAAAAGTTAGTCTTTGCAAGAGATTGTACAGCATTGAAGCCAAAGCCTACTATGCAATAACATAGGTCCAAGTAAAAGTCTCCATAACCATAACTTGTTGCTTGAAAGAAGACTTTTAACTACATTTAGGATAAATTTCAATCCACTCTTCAAAAGTAGAGTTAATAAAGAAATAATTAGTTATACCTGCCAAGGCTTCCCAAACTCATCCAATGCTTGTTTAAGAGCATCCTCTGCTTTGTCCCATGTTTCCAAGTTTCCTAGATATTTCTTTGGCCTCTGCAATATGGATATCAATGACAATAAAACCAGTGTTGTTTGCAATTTAAAAAAAAAAAAAAAAAAAGCCACCATTTTCCTCTGAAAGGATAAATGGCTCATACATACTGAACTTGAAAACCATCATACCGTCGATAACTTCAGATCATAAGTGAATCCAAATACTTTATAGGCATAATCAATGAATTCTAGGACACCCATCACTTCGGCTTTTATCTGGAAAACAGAAGCCAGACATCACAAAAGGGTTATACAACAAAAATAAAAGCAATGATGTTACCAAACATGAATTTAATTCATGATGATGTTGTCAAGCATTAATAATTTCAATCACCTGTGACTCCCTGCAAAATATATGAGCATCATCCTGAAAAGGAAATGGAATATAAATTAATTAGAAAACAAAGAAAAAATAACATATATAAGTAAATTGCCTATTATAGGTCATGCAAACAGAATAAATTTGAACAACGAACGCCATCCGGACCAGTAAAATGTACACATGGTAATGTAGATAAAACCTTGAAATATACATTCGAGGTCAACAAATCAATAGATGTTGTTTTTTATTGTTCAAAATAGCAAGCTGCCTATTATAAGTCATGCAAAAAGAATAAATTTGCACAACGAATGCCCATTCTCAGACCGGTAAAATGTACACATGCCAATATAGATAAAACCTTGAAATACACGTTCCAGATCAACAAATCAATCGAAGTTTTGTATTGTTCAAAATAGCATGCCAATCGATGTTGTTTTGTATTGTTCAAAGTAGCTGGAAACTAAAGCTAACACTATTCCTTTAATCAGTAGTCTCACTGACAGGTCCTACCATTATTACTAAATGTAATTATTTAGAACCTTGCAAATCATTCTACCTTCAATATGATTTGCTAGTTTTAGTACGACAACTGACCTTTGAAATAGGCCAATTTTTTAGTTCAAAAATCAGATCTATTGAGCACTAGCAATTCTATGGCTTATGAAAATTTAATTGACTTAACATATTTAACTGAAAAAATTCTTGCACATTTGGAAGAATACCTGCTGAAATCTTCGAACACGTGTTAATCCAGTAAGTGCTCCACTGGCCTCATTGCGATGTAAGGCACCAAAATCAGCCATTCGAATAGGAAGTTCTAGAAACCCAATACCAAGAATACAAGATTATTATGCAAGACAATAACACACAGGCTCCACAATCAAAGAAGTGTGTAAAATTTTAAGAGTTGCACTAAGAAGCTCCTGTGTGATCAGTATCTTCCTGTGGTCAATCCCACACAGAAACAATAATCAAATTCCTTACTTAGCCACTGTTTAGCAGACCTAATAACAAAAAGCCTACTAAAAAAACAACAAAGAAAAGAAACTTCAACAGGTTAACCAAATCAAGTTTCACCATTTCAGACTTTCAGTATTATTTACACGACCAACACATCGGAAGAAAATAGCATCAATTGATCAACTCAGAGATTAACAATAAATCAAATAATCGGCGAGGTATAACTTTTTGTTGAAGACACAAATACATATCCATTTGGCAAATAGAATAAATTAATAAAGCAAAATATAGAAAGAACATGTGGGCTGAAAACTTTGGCGGAAAAAAAAACCTAATGTTTGTAAATTTAGGGTCAATAGTTCAAAATGAGGAAAAGAGGATTCTTGGCTTACGAGAAGAAACACACAACAGTGGACAGAGATTGAGCATCTCTTTATCTTCAATATGCACAAATGAAAATATGCCATCACTGGAGTTAAATGGATATGGAAATTAACATACCTCTATATGATCGGACTCTGTGTTGAAAAATCAAACAGTGCCCGGGGCAATTCATTGGTTTTAATCCGAACTCTTGCTTTTCAATCTGCACACAGAGAAATGATATAACATCATAACATCCTTTGCTTTTCCAAGAGAGGTGCATGAGAAAAGACAAACACCCACCAGTTTTGTAAGCAAACAACATATTATTGATCATCTAAAAGTTCCTCATATAAGACAATTATACTATTCAAAGAATCCCTCACCTCGAGCAAAAACATATTTTCCTTATAATTTGCAGTATGGCCAGAAGTCTCCCAAAGTTTCATGTTGTAAATATTTGGGGACTTTACCTGACAAAAGTCCAACACCTTAACCACTATTAGAATGATATTACATTTGCATTTAACAACCAGCATTGATTCCTAACCTCTTCATAGCCTCGCTCTCTATATTGAGCTCGAATAAATTCCTGCAACTTGTTGTAAACTCGAGTTCCATATGGAAGGAAAAAATAACTCCCAGGACTGAAACAATAAGTGATACAGAGAAGTATTATTAACAACACCACCATTTGGTTTAATTCATACACTCAGGAAATAAATGAATCAAACATAGTACCTTAATGGGTGGAAAAAGAAAAGTTCCTGCTTTGTACCCAACAATATGTGGTCATACTTCTTTGCTTCTTCTAGATGTTGGATATACTCCTGGACATAAAACAAATGTTAGAAAAAGACACTCTCATTACCATTGCACATTATTATGCTTGCAAGTGCAGATCATAACACTATCTCTTTGCATATGTATAGATGTTATCTGCCTCCAAGTTTCCATATTTGCAAAATTTCTTTGCGTTTGCTCATGTCAGATTGATACAACAAGCATCACTCAGCAAAACATGCATGAACTGATAACTAGAAGTTAATTTATATCTTCACTGAAGTCCTTACTAGTTTAATTGAAGAATTTCTAAAGTTTACAGCCAGTTTAATATATTACATTTGCATATTGTTGCCTTCAAATAGAAAATGTTTAATATACAACAATAAGAACAAATAACTTGAAATTTATTATCTCAAACAAAGATAAATCAGAACCATGTGGAAAAGAGAATAACAAATTAGAGCCCACCTTTACAATAAAATGGTAAAGCTAATTTGTTCGCAATGGAAAAGGTAAGATTTTAAAGATTTCTCGACAGGAAAAAAGCAAAGATAATATGGTCAAAAGTGA
>CATIWJ010312671.1:0-12950 GCA_949640765.1 Croton laevigatus
AACTCATAAAACACAAATTAATGCGAGACTAGGGGTTTTAATTAGAACGAGAGTTCAATTAATCAACCTAGGATTAGACGTTAGCTAGCTCGAGAGAGTGGTTAATATAATTTAGGAGTTCCTACGGTCCAATGACGATAACAATCAATTAAATTAAATGAGTCAGGTTTACATTTTAGGGGATTCAAAATCCAGATACTGCTTGTTTGTCTCTGTTGCTTTGTTTTTCGACGTGGATTTCTGTTATTCGTTTCTGTTAATTTTATTCAATTTATTTGTTTTAATTATTAAATCTAAAAAGAACTTCAATTTGCCGGTTAGATAATAGGAAGAGAGTCAGTACTAGTAATCGATAATCCCTGTGGGATACGACACTCGGTACTCCGGTAGCTATACTGCGGAACGATAGGTGCACTTGCCTAACGATCCGTAGCGTAGTCGCTCGGACGAATATCAATAGTTCTAATTTGTAAATTACCATTACAAACAACACTCCTTTATAAACGCTCCCCATAGGCAACAATGGTCTCGATTTCGCCTCTTTATCATCATTCGACTTCGCCACTGAACATAAAGCCTCGACTGTGGAAAATCCACTAGGTCCGGCTGAGGTTAATAGTAAATCGACAGATTTGATTAAAGGAGTGGTCATGTTGAAGACAAAGTAGGTAGAGAGACCTAGATGTGCGAGCCACAAGCAGAGAAAAAACAACTAAAAATAATTAATTAAACTTAAACTTGCTTAATATAAGAGGGTAAATCAGTCATTTAACTTTATTTTAACGGAAAATTTAACGAAAGGAGGTTTTTGTTAATGTTATATAAAATCAGGGAGGATTTTGTATAATATCGGATTATCGGGGAGGTTTTTGTTTTTTATGCTTAAACTTGAGGAGTTTTTTGTAAATTTTTCTAATTTTTATTTTCTATTTAATAAAATACAATATTCAACAAAGCGTACTATATTAAATTGTAGTTAAATATAATTTTTCATATTCATTTATGTAAACTTTTAACTATATGATACATTTTAATTATATTTTTAGTTTTATTTTTATTAATCAATTATATATATATATATATATATATATATATATATATACACACACACACACACTTTCATAATAAAATTTTATTTTTTTCACTATTAGAATTAATAATTTTTATTGTTGATATTTAATAAAAAATAAAAATTTTTATTTAAAGCTACAAGATTAAAATATATTTTATTGGAATTTAATAATTAATATATTGGTTTTGTAAAAAAAATTAAATATTTTATATAAATTTATTTTTTAACTATTATGTAGTATAATTTTTATGGCTCGCCCTCTTCAAATTTATACAAAGGAGAACTAAAATCTCTATCCAAAGAGGAATGAAAATATCAAAATATGAATGCTTAGTCTAAAATTTCATTCAATTGAACATATATCTAGATGCAGTCATGCTATAAAACAGCAGCTAAGAGTTTAGAGGAGAGGAAAGGAAGAGAAAAAAAGGAGAGAAGTTTCGAGAAAATATATCCTTAATTTTGGGTGAAAACATAATATTATGTTGTTTGTTCAACAATATTTTCTCAAATAATTTTTGGCCTAGCGTCTGGTGGTGAAATAATAGTTTTTAACAGTTTAAATAGGCATTGTTTGGCTGATTAAGTAGAGAAAGGAAGTCTAACTTCCCGAAAAATAGCCAAGTTCTCGGAGAGTTGAGTGTTTGTTTGGATAAATTTTTTGAGAATTAGGAAACTCAACTTTTCTTCCACAGGAAGTAACTTTCCACCTCAAACTCAAGGAGTACACTTTCTTAAATGTAATTATAGATAATTTCTAATTTATCCTTATTTTAATATTTAAAAAGATTTATTGTAGGTATATTTAAGGTATTTTGATATTATATTTTATTAAATAATTAAACTCCCGGCAAACCAAACGATGTTTATTCTGTATTTTTTTGAAAATAACTTCCCTTCAAATATACTTTTTGAGAACTTAACATTATATGAAGTAGACAATTTAAATCAAACGATGATTTAGCCTATTATAAAAAATTAATCTGCTTAACATTTAACATTGTGTAAAAAATTAAGTAAATTTAGCATTTTTCTTTATGGAACTGGCTTTTACATTATATTTAACCTCCTTTCAAAAAATTATTAAATTTAACCGAACAGAAGGGGATTCACCAATGAAATAAAAGAGTTGTACGATGTTTGGGCCCAAGGCAGTGGTCAGTAGTATTAATAATTTTGGGTCACTCTCCATTATTTAGGTGGAACCTTCACCAGTCAGTCATTCGCCACATTGGTTCCTAATAAATCAATGTCACCAACGCCCACAAAGAGGTTTTCTTTCTGCTTCTGCAACTACAGCTAGCTTGGCGTATTGGATATTAACACATATTCTTACTTAAGCTACAACATTTTAATTTATTTTTATTATCAAATTAAACAATTTTGTATCAACAAGTAATGCATCACAAATTAACACATTAGAATTCAAATAAGTTAAGAAAGAGCATGCCAGAAAAAAAAATAATATTACGATCATCAGAAAATTATGCGGAATTGTTTCATAGTGAGATTTCTATTGCTGATATTGACTACTCTTGTTAAAACTTAAAAGCAAGTCATAACACACAAATTTTTTTGCATGGAATTGGGATTTGGAAGAATTAAACTATTATTATCTCCGTCTTTTTCATTTCTTTACATATTTTACAGTATGCTTAGGTTGAACTTTAGTATTGATAGATTGATGGGTTGGGTTGGGTTAGGTAGATTAAAGTATGTTTAGGTTAGTTATAAAATATGATTAATGTAGTTTAGTTATATATAAATAATATTTTAATCCACCTAACCCAACCCATCAAATTATAAACACCAAACTTCAATCTAAACATGCTGTTTGAAATGTAAAGAAATGAAAAAGACAGAGATAGTACAAAACTTTAATAACATCATTTCTACTTATATATCAAACTGAGTTATTTTTCTCGCATTTTCTTTGTCTCTCCTCAAAAACCACTGCTTTAGAACCATTCTTTGGACTTCCCTCACCTATTTTTTAATGGCAGCTGGTCATTAAAAATTATGTTTTTTTTTTTCCAGCAAATAATCCTATGTTTACTAATATTTTGGGGTAGACTGATATTTTTTCTTTGTTTCTAATTTTATTTTCATTTTAATCCTTGTTCATGAAAATTATTTTCCCTGTATTATAAAAAACATTAGTGATGATTAGAGTATTATATATAATATAAGTATTATGAAAGAAGTTAGACTTAATTTAATTGGAATAATAATTCATTCATTTTTTTTAGGTAATAACTTATTAATCTTTACCTTACTTTTAAAAAAAAAAAAAAAAAGTCTTCTTTATGTTATCCTTTTTCTTTTGTTTCCCTTTCACTTGTAATGTAATTTAATCTCAAAGTTTTTGGAATCTGACTTTGAAAAATAATTAATAATATTCTTACAACTTTACAACGGTATCGTAAGACTTTTAGGCCATAATTATTTTTTTTAATTATTTATTATTATATTGTTATTTTCATGTTTTACATGCTTTTATCGTCGCGTGAGATATTTTCATATCACCATGTCAATTCACTTCACCCATTCAAAAAATGCTACACCTATAATATAAATAATTAACCCTTCAACTTTGCAGAAAGAACCTCTTCTCCCTCTTTTTTAAGTTTGAGTAGCAAACACGCAAGAGTAGAAAACGAGAATGGCTGAATCACTTAATTAAAAATCGAGTAATTTTTTCCTTTTGAGCCAGAACGGACACAAAATTTCTTCTTCAAATTTTTCGTTGTAAGTTTAGGTGTTTAAGTGGTCACTCATAAAGTTAAGAGTTTTTATTCAAGAAAACATATAAAGTTCAGTGGTGAATTTATGTATTTAGCCATTTAATAATTTGTAAATACAAATGTCTTACTCGTACAAGTTTGGGTGTTTAAATTGTCACTCTTAAAGTTTAATATATAAATTTGAACAAGACAAATATTTAATTCAATCCACATATTAGAAAAAAAATTGAAATATTTAATTAAAGTTTAATATCATAAAAAGGACTTTTTAAGTTTGAAAATAACATTTAGCCTAATTATACTTTTAATTTTCAAAATGAACTCTTTAAAGTGTCATGTTCGTTTGTTTATAATCTGTTTATAATTAAATAGTGGCTATTATGAAAATTATTTAAAACATATGATCTTTTTTAAAATATGATAAAATTTAGTGGTCTATTTATGTTAAAACCCTTTAATTCAATCCATCCCCTCTTTTTTATTAGACTAAGAAGAAAAGTTATGGAGGGTTGTTAGGATTCAATCATTTTAATTGGAAAAGCCAAAAAAACAATTTTGATATTCTAAATTTTGTTAGGTCACTGTAAAAAATAAAATTAAAAAAAAAATTACATCAAAACGACACTAAACACATCACAGCGAACCCAACCCAATCATCTTCCCCAGCAAGTCAATGAGCACTGCCACTGCACAACCAGTAGAAAAATCGGTTGAATATTGATAGAAATGCCGACTTTGAAGATCAGCTGAAACTGAAAATATGTCAGACGGGTTTCAGACGATAATCAAAGAGTTTTGGTCAAGTTGCAGTGGAGTTTCACCGGAGAAGAAGAGGTTCTCAAGTTTAAGAACCTATTCCGTAGGATTTCAGCGATTTTCCAATGAAATCAAGTGTATCCGAGGTGATTCAAGCAAGTTAAGGGTAGCTGAAATGATTCCGGCGAGTTTTGAGCCGAAATTTGTGAAGAATTTATGTTTTCAGTGAGTTTTTTTGAATATGGAGTCATGGAAAAATCGACATTGTCATGATATACCCTAACTTGTAGCCAAAAATGTCATTTTTAACTATTATTTTCAATTAGGGAGCCTTAAAAGCTCTAGATGACACTTTTTACATTATTTAGTTGAATTTGTTTCTTTGCTTAATATTTTTATTTTGGAGGTCATTATTTAGTAGTATATCCCAAGTTACAGATGTTTGTTTTGCTACTAGCAGGTCCAACATCCACAGCCTTTGATCTAGCCGCTAGACCTTCGGCCTAAAAATCTAGGCTCTAGGCCTCTTAAGCTCCATGATGGAAAAGAAGTTCAAATTTTTATCTAATCCAACGAGTCCAATGTCTCAAGTCTCAACTAGGAAGTAGAACCCACAAGTACACAACACAAGTTTATTAAATTGGGCCTCTTTTGCACTAAATAAAAAAAATTACACTTTTTGTTTATCAGTTTCGATGTCGGAACGCAATATTTTTAATTAACGGAATTCAGAATTAGTTTTGTAATTTTGAAACAGGATAAAAGAAAATAGTAATCAAAGCCAAAACATATATAAACAAATATCCATGAACTTTTATTAATAAAATATAAAATAACATACGCTAAAATAATTTTGCAGGTTACTGGGTTGATTGATAAATGAATAGAGTAACTACTAACTACTACTATTTAGTTCCTATGGTTTGGTTCAATACACTTGAGGTAATAAGAATTTCAATCTTTAGAAGCAGTTATCTATCTAATCTTTATATTATTCATAGACATGTTATACCAGTTTGTGAAGTTGTTAGTTTTGCATGCCAAAGTATAAAATTCTGGGAATGTTAGACCAACTTGTTTGCGAACTTCCTTTAATGTGTTATTTATGAGTTTGTACACGTAATTCGATTTCGAGTTCATTTATTAACGAGCTCAGAAGTTGGATTTTAGCTATATTCAGGAACTAGGACGAGTTGTTATTAAGCTGAGCCTCGAGCTATTTACAAGCGTTATGGTTCATTTATAGCTAACGAGAAAAGCATATATACAATTTGAGTAATAGACTGGGATTCTAATTCCATTTCCTTATAATTTGAGTATTGTTCAAATGACCTATTTCTTAGTAAGTTAAATTTCTGATAAGCATTTGCTAAATATTTTATGGGAATTAAAGAATAAATATCGTTTAGTTTGTTTAATAAATTATCAGTGAATTAAATTATTTAATAAAATATAATATTAAAAATATAGTAAATATCATTGTAATAAATTTTTAAATGAATTTACTTATATGATAAATATTCAACGATAACATAATTGATAAATATCCCTAATCAAAATATACCTAAATTAATTTACTTCCAGCTTTCAACCTTCTTAATGAGGATTAATTATTGATTAAGATATGAATTAGGAATAGGATGGTCATTAAAATTGGTAACAATATTCCATACCCACCACCGTGCTTTTTTCTTGATGATTATATTTCAGAAGAAGTTTCATCTAAAAAAAAAAATCGTTATTTAGACACCTGAATTTTATAAATCATTTACTTAAACACTTCATCAGTTCTAAATAGGCGCGTGACTCACAAATGCGGTCTAATTTTCATTTATGGCTCTAAACTTTGCACAATTTTTTTTAGTGGAACCTTAAGTTTTATTTTATTCCTTTTAGACATCTAAACTTTACAAAATTGTTTTACTTAAACATAATATTTTATCTCACTTTACATAATTTGTTACTGCAGAACCAACCAAAATAACCCTACATTTATTTATTTATTTATTTTGACAAGAAAATAACCCTATATAACCATTTAAAACTCAATCACAATAAATCAAAACTACATCAACCATCTACTTCATCACATATAAAACAACAAAAGCAAACAAAATTACAGAACATGAAGCAAATAAACTATATCAATCTCCTAGCATCGTTTATAGCTTCATTCCTTCTAGCAGTGATATCAATTGTCCTCAACTTCTTTCTTTCTTTCTTTATATATATATATATATATATATATATATATTCCTAAACCTCCATGCATAATTTATAAACTTTTTTCTATAATAATTAGACAATAAAGTAATTGTGTGATTAAAAATTATATTCCTTAATGAAATATGATTAAAAAATATTAATTAAAATAATATTTTTAAAAAAAATAAAATTACAATATGAATTGAAATAACAAATCTTAATAGACAAGTATTTAAATTTATATCATTTTTATTAATATAAATTTTAGGAGAATAAATTAATTAATTAATATATTTTATCATAATAAGTAGCATATTATAAATATTAATATTCCTTAAGAGAATATGATATTAAATATGAATATGAGTACAAATTAATCTTCAATTCCTCTCAACTTCTACCTCTTCTAAACCTAAATTTTGGGTTGCTGTCAGCTTCTGTAGACAACAGTAACCCCTCCAATCATTATTTTTATTTACTTATTCAGCAAATAATTCCAAATCTATCAATTTTATGGTAGATATGATGTTTTTATATTTTGTGTTTATCATTATTCTCCTAATAGGAGTTTTTACTCTCAATTTTTTAGTGAGTGTGAACTTTTCTTTCATAAGAGTTTGGTCATCTTTTATAAGAGGTCAGTTTTCTTCTTGTATAGAAGAGACAATGGTGAGAAGTTCGTGTTTGGATCTTTGCCGATCATATTTGTTTAAAGACCAAAGAAAAGTTGATTTGTGGTTCAAGAATATCACCAAGTGGAGAGTTGAAAATTTGAGTATGAATTTTTCATCGTTTAGTAATGCTATTATTGTACTTCTCATTTGTGTTAAAATTATTCATATTTGTAACAAGATATACTCATATTTTCTATGAATGAAATGATAATAGCATTTATCTCAAAAAAGAAAAATATGAGTATGAATTAGAATGATATTTTTTAAGATAATCTAATTATGAATAAAAATTGATATTGTATTTTTTAATACAATACTGATTTAAATTTACATTATATTTTATTATAATTTAAATTTTAATGGGATAAAATAATTAATAAATACATGATATAATTAAATTGGTATTTTTAAGTGAATATAATTACAAATATGAATTGAAATAGTATTTTTCAATAAAACATGATTTAAATTTATTTATTATTATTTTATATAATTCAAAATTTAGTAAAAGTAACTAATTAATTAATCATATAATTAAAAATAGTATTTTTCATAGAATAGCAGTTGAATTCATTATTATTTATATATATACACGCTAGCTACCATGATTTAACTAGCGTTACATATAAATACTTTAAGTTATTATTTAAGCGTATTATACTATTTGAAATTGAAAAAATATTAAATTAATCATATGTATCAATTCTTAAAAAAAAATAGTATGTAGAATTAATCAATAAAATAAAATAAAAATAAAAATATTATTCATAACAATGTAATTCAAAATAAATATATTAAATTATTCATTAGTTTAAAAAATTAAAAAAAAATATTCAAAATTAAAAATAATCAAAAAATTATAATATGTTTATTCTTTCAAACAATAAAATTAACACGTCATTGGTGAAAATAAAATAATAAACAAACATTTAATAAAATTAATCTATCTCCTAAATATACCATAATAAAATAAAAATAATAGATTTTCAAAAATTATATAATTTGAAATAATAAAAAAACCAATAAAATAAAAACAAATATTTAAAAGCGAGTACTCTCCTTAAAAAAATAATAATAATAAATAATTATATTTTCAATAAATTAGAAGGAAATTCTATTTTTATTTGACAACAATTGATTAACTACGAAAAATTAAAAAAAAATATATAAAGAAATGAAATGAAATAGAAGAATCCAATATCCGACGGTAAAAAACGACTCAATCTCCATGAGAAGAGTCAAGCAGCAGAAGTATTGTGTTTGTGAGCCAGACATAGTCAATATTGGTCCAAACAAGTATAGGGAAAGGGAAGTTTCCCTTTCCGTGATATTTTGGAGATCATCTTTCAAACAAAACGAAGTTTCCCTATCTAATATTTCACCGTACAACTACCTTCTTTTTTACTGCTTTTCATATATTCTAGTTTTTTACGTGATTGGACGAGCTTATTCCTTGATAGATTATAATATTTTTTATTTTATAATTTTAATAATTTTTTACATTATAATTATAAAATTATTATTTAAAATTGTAAAATTGTCTAAATTTGTATATTTTATTTGAAACAAAAAATATATTACATTGAAATTGAAAAGAAATTTTAAAAATTTTGTAAATATAAATAAATTAAAAAAAAATTAATCTTCAATAACAAATATATAAATAATAATATAATAATTGAGTTGATAAATTTAGTTTAAAAGATAATTAACACTTATATTAAATTAAATTATGTATTATGGGTGAAATAAAAAATTAAAGTTTCAATCCGATTAGTTTTTGGTTCTTGAAAATAAAAAACCATTCTAAATTAATTTGGGTCAGTTTATTTTTTAGGGTAAAATCAAAACTTTCATTACATTGTATTAAAATGGGAGATTATTTTTTAGGTCCTTAATGTTTTAGCAAATATACTCTCAGATCCTTCTGTTAATTTAAAATATTGAAAAAGCTTACTTTGCAATTTGTAAAAATTATTTTTTTATACCATCTAACTATCTTATTCTTGAACGATTTAATTGGTCCGATTTTAAGAACAAAATATATGAATTTTCTTTAACCAATTTCAAGATTATCAATTAGATATTTCATATTCACATCTCTAAAAATCAGAAAAAACACATAAAAACAATATTGAATAATTATAGTTTTTGTAGAGCAAAACTAATATATAGAGAGAATACAATAATTGTAAATAATTAACATAAAAAAAGGTAGTATCATAAACTAAAATAATTTAGAATTATGATATTATGCGTGTCATGACCGGCAGAGTTTGACCTCACAAGCTTTCAAATTGATCCACATAACTAGCCTTCGTTAACTACTTAGGTCCAAATCCACTGGCCTGAAATGGTTAACTCATATTTACTAAGTAAGTAAGTGGTTTAACTTATATATAATATCAAATCTCAATTAATATCTAATCTGAAAACATACAAGGTACTTATAGAGTTTTCTAGTGACCATTAGCAAAAATATTATCATAATCCTAAATAACATAGGATTGCATTGGCGGATCCAACATAGAATAAGGGTAGACAAGTGTCTACCCAATAAAAATTGGAAAAGATTAATAAAGTACGATGAGTTTGTTTACTAAATAAAAATTATGAAAAATTAATAAAGTAGATTTGAATTTAAAATAATAATAGACTAATAGTAGATACAATCAATGTATGGAGACATTGCTTTAATCAATGCTTTTTGGCGTGATATATACTTATATACCGAAAGAGAGAGACAATTTTTATATTAGTAAAGTGACGAAAACTCTTTGACAAAAAGATTTCCTTATTCCCCTTCGAAAAGAGTTTCGTTTTTTTATTTCCTTTCTATTTGTCTTCTTCTTTTCCGTTTCCAACGCAAAATAAGAAAAGGCTTCTAGTGCTAACACACTACGGTCTTCCCCTCGATCCTGTGTGTGAAGAAAGAGGGGATTTGTATTTCAATCTCTAGGTCATTTTGTTCGTAAAATTTTTCGTGAGAAGGCCTATAACCATCTAGTGTTAAACTTTAGATTTTACAAAATATCTTTATATCGTTATTTTTTTTTATCAATTTATTATTAGTTTTAATTGTTTGATTTTTTCATATTTTATATCTCTTATAATTGTGTCTACCCAATTTGAAATTTCTGGATCCGCCACTGGTCCCAACCCAACTGCACCATATATATGTTGTTTCAATCTTATTTAATTTTGTATCAATACGAAGGATGTGACTAATGCAAAATAATTAAATTGTTCACTTCAAATGCTTGATTCTTATCACTTGATCATTAAAAACTAGCTAGCATTATTTTACTACAAGATTTCGTACGTACAAGAAATTATTATGAGTTCACATGCATGGAGATTGTGTAAATTACAAAACTTACTATAAATGAAAACGTAAAGAATTGAAAAAATTTGCCAAAATAGAAAACGTAAAGAAATGAAAAAACTGGAGGTAGTAAATATCATCTAATCGCCAATTTTTCCACTAAAAACGATTGTTCGTCAAGTTAAATTTGAGTTTTGACAGTGACATAGCATCATACATTATAATCCAAATTTGAAGGGATTTTATGATATAATATCGGACAATGTGGAGGCAAACTTGGCTTATAAAATAAATGAATGACAAGGATTTTTCATACGAAAGCAAAGAGATTTATAATAGCAAGTGTTTTCTGGATCCATCTCAATAAAATATTATAAATTTCTGTTAGTTTAAATAGTCAGTGTCTGACAAGTAACATAGCATGCATTATACCGTTGATATATATCCTACATTTTATTAATTAATTTTAGTAGTATCAACTGATAACGTATTGATATTTCTATTCCTTGCAATCGGCCGTCGGCATGCTACTGTAGCCGCTTATAATTTAGCTAGAGCGTCTATTAGTCATGCTCGACTTTTTGTTTGGGATGAAATCCTTTCATGTATGTTGGATTTCTATTAATATAAGCAGCATCATTAGCTTTTTGAAAAAAATGTAAAAGGTGTTTTTTCTAAACTTAAAATAAATATTTTACTTCTTATAACAAATTTTTAGTAGAGGTGTTCATCAACGAACCGATAAGGAGAAACCGATTCAAACCGAAAACCGATAAGGAGACACTGAAACCGAACCGAATTTAATTGAAACCGATAAAAATCGAACCGATTTTATTGGTTCGGTATCGGTTTTAAACCGAAAATTCTACATTGAAAAACACAGTAACATGAACCTATTACTTCTACAATTTCCATGATCCTTTTACTAAAGGAGATAACATTCATCCTATTTCCCATAATAATTCACAATTATTGTCCAAGCCCTAGCCGATTCACCAATTTGTCAATCAGAAGTTGGGGTTAGGATAATCGATCAAAACACAAAATTTCACAAAAAAAAAATGCAGAAACAGAAAATACAGAAACTATAGTTTTTTTCAAAGATCAAATCAATAATCACCAAAACAGAAAATACAGAAAAGAGGAATATACACTATCCATGGAGAGGTTCTTCACCGGCGCAACAGATCCCTTCCGGTGTCCGGTCGGTTATCCTCTCTCGATCTCTGCTTCATTTCTCTCTCGATCTCACTGTCCTCGGTGAACCACCAGCCAAGAACTACCTTAGATCGCCTTCCATTCTCCGATCTAAAACCAGACCTCACCTTGTCTACCTCTCGATCCTCTTTCCTCATGAATCACCGGCCAGAAACCTCTTTAAGCTCGGCCTCTTACCCCGTTCCAGCCATCAATTCTCTCTCCTCACCGAAATAGAAGTCCTCAACAACATCGAGAACCTGACCTCTTTTCTTCGTCAAAACCAAAAATCAAACTTCATAAATTAAACAACAAAAAATCAGAAAAGAAGATGGTGGTTGCGACAGAGGGCAAAGAGAAGAGAAGAGAGAGTGGCGGAGAAGCTCATCGGTGGCGGCTACGGTGGTGGTGGCAAAGGGAACAAGAGAGAGAGCAGATCGAAGATGAAGGAAATAGGAAGAGAAGCGGCGGTTGTCACATCTCGATCTATCAGGGACGCGTCGAAGTGGCAGAGATGTAATTTAGGTAAAATATATAATAATAATAATAATTAATATAAATAGATTAAATTGAAATTAGTATTAAATTAAGAGAACCGGATAGGAACTAATCAAATAGGATTAGATCGCAATTATAATAAAATTTGAGTATCTATGCAAAAATTTTTTTAAAAAAAATAATGTTAAAATCTATTAAATAAAATTGACTAAAATGAATTTTAAAAATTAAATAGTAATAAATTAAATGGAAACAAAATTTAATCTTAGTTAAAAAAAAGATATAAATAAATAATAAAAGAAAAGATGTGTTGGCATAATTTGGGAGATAATGAGGACTACGTGTAGGTTGGCATGGAAATGGAATTAACTCAGCTGACAAGTGGCTGTGTTTTGAGAGATGAGTTGATAAAATCAAAGACCAAAAGCCTATTCATTAACATATTTCACCTTGCAACCGAAACCAAAAACAAATTTCAT
>CATIWJ010312697.1:0-27608 GCA_949640765.1 Croton laevigatus
TTCCCAACTCATTCAAAGGGCAATTTGGGTATTAATTAAAAATTACTTGAGGTTAAAACGGTAATTGTCCACTTATTTAACAGAAAATGTGACAGAAGGTTTATTTTGTCCAATTTTTAAACATATAGGGAGAATTATGTCCGATTAAAAAATATTAGGGATAAAAATGTAGATTTATGTAAAATCTAGGGAGGTTATTGTAAATTTCCCTTATGGAAAAAGTAATTGCAACGTTTGATTATTATGGGATTGTAAAAAATTAGGTGTTTTGGATATGGTATTTTACTGGTATAAAAGGAATGAATATCAGTTAAATTCCTGAAGTGGCTCCCTTGCACAATTTCGAAGTAATAAGTAGGTTTTTAGTTGTAGTATTTTTTTTTAAATTTTTATTCATATTATTGATTTAGCTAATTTTTTTATACTCTTTTATATTAGAGGTTTTTCATCCGTTTATTCTAGACTCTAAATCTTTGTTTCAGATTATAATTGTGTATAAAAATAAGCAAAAAATATTATAACAGCTTGTCTTGTGATTAAATTATTAAAAAGTACTTATCTCCATTAAAAAAAAATTATTAAAAGGTACAATATTTTTATTATTTCTCAAATTTCTCGATAGTGTTGTATTAAACAAAATTGATGCAAAAATCTAACAACATCTGAATATTAATTTATTTTATTTTATATTTTAATTATACCAGTTGTTTAAACAGTTATTTTGAGGCATGCTTTTAATAATGACTAGGGTGTGCATCGGTCGGATTCGAATCAACCCGAACCGAATCCGAATAACCTGAAACCCGAAATTTTCAATATTTTCACCCCGAACCGACCTTATTTCGGGCCCCTACCCGAACAACCCGAAAAAATTCGGGGCCCGATCCGTGTTACCCGGAAAAACCGAATGAAAACAAAAAACAATTACACTACAGCGCACACTTCAATTGAAAACAACAAAAAAAAAAATCAATTTCAGCAAATGCAAAATCATAACCTGAAATTAACAGATACAACAATTCATATTCTTTCCTCTCAAATACCATCTCTGTACTCAATTAACAATTTAAAATAATTGAAAATTTTAATTTCAAACAACTAATCTATAACAAATTTTCTTCTATTTACAACTAAAAACCAACACTGGAAAAGCAAATGATTGACGCCAAACAAAGTGAGCCAGCCCACCCCTTCGTCCAGCAGCAACCAGACGTCCATGGCCGACCAGACCGAAGCCCAGCCGCCTCAAGATAAGGTCACCGATGGTCATATGCCACTCGCGCTTCCAGTGGCCCTTCGATTTGACGCCGACGAAGCCTCTTTCGACGGAAAATCACGAAGAACAGGGGAAGTAGGCGAGAGACGATTTGTCGAAGCTTCATGGCCGCCACCACGCCACTGCAGGGATTAGGAACTGCCGGAGGTGAGCTGATGTAAGCGACGTTCAGACCAGATCGACGACGACGATGGCCAGCCTTCGATCGAAGTTTGAGAAAGAGAGGTAGAAAGGAGGCAGAGAGGAATGGTTGAGAGGAAATGAGGAACGGCTGGAATTGAAATTAGGGTTAATGAATGATAATAATATGTATATATATAGTAGTGGTCGGGTTTCTAGGGTTGGTCCCGAATAACCCGAAACCCGAAATTATCTTATATTTTCTAACCGAACCGACCCTAATAACCTCTAGGTTCGGTTCGGGTTTTGCACACTCCTAATTAATAGTTATTGATCGTGGTTTGAAATCTATCTTGAATAGAAAATTCTTGTATTAGGAAAGGACATGTGACATAATGGTAGACAATTAACAAAAGCAGCGTTCATGAATCATATAGTGTATGTTTACAAAAATAATCTTTAGTCATTTGTTTTCTGAAACAACAGTTCACATAACTTAGATAATTGAATTTCTAGTAACTTGAAAATACAGCAAGCCCACGTTAAATTTGTGTTCTAAGGTTTTCACTTCGTGCCGACCTCAAATTATCTTCCTTAGGTTGAATTGTTGAAATTACGTTCTCTATCTGTTGCCTAAATTGACTTTCCAGTGTCTAATCACAAGCACCCAAATATTATTAGTTACATATAAAGCTATTCATCAATCTATTGATGTCTTCATTTGTTTTGTTATCTAATTTCATTACCTTCTTATCAATACAATTCTTAGATGCTGATAATTTGCAATCGACAGGTGAGATATCCGGATCGTATTACTCTTATTCGAGGGAACCATGAGAGCCGTCAGATAACTCAGGTTTTATTTTTGACCTGGTATTCTTCGTAGCTTTCTGTTTCTCAAATGTGTCAATCAGCTTTCTTTTCTTTACAGGTGTATGGATTCTATGATGAGTGCCTACGTAAATATGGTTCTGTGAATGTTTGGAGATATTGCACCGATATATTTGATTACTTAAGGTATGATGTTGTGTTATCAAGGTTTAGCAACCAAAAAGTATGAATCCATAGCAAAATTTGTGACATATGTGCAATCTACCTGATCGTCATATTTCTTTGATGGTCAAATTAATTTGGTGTCATTAACAGTGTATCATCTAGTCAACTTTGTTGTTTAGCATTGAACAATATAAATTTAAAAGTTCAAGTATCATAACTTCATTGCAACTTTTGTAACTCATGCACATAATCACATTAATAAACTAATATTGTAAAAATATTATTTGGTGTTTATATATAATGGTCAGATTTGTGGGCAGATATGACAAGAAGTCAAAACAAATATGCATTTGTCTATATATTTTCGTAAAATATACTTGCTCCTACATATGTATAACAACAACAACAACCAAAAAATTAGTTGGGGTTAGCTTTATCAACTCCAATCAAGTCAATCTATGCAAAACAAAGTACAGATGTGAAATAATTTGAAATATTAATTTTAATAAATGGGACAAAGCATGACATAGAAAACAACTAACTTGAGTTTGTTAGATGGATCTTAAGAATATATACCTTTGCATTATTTGTAGAGACCAATAAAATGAAATAGAAATAGTTAAATATGTTGATTAGGAAGAAGTTTATATTAATATGTAAAAAGTAATCAAATATATTGATTAGGAAGAAGTTTATATTAATACGTAAAATGTAATCAAATAAGAAAAATTTTAAAAATATTCATCGGGAAGCATTTTATATTTATTATGAAAAGAAATATATGTCATAAATATGGTAGAAGTTATGAAACAAATTCAGTTATGGTATATAAATAAATTTATTTGTTAATAAGAAGACTTATAAAAAAAAAAATTGTAAATATAAATTATACCAATGTACTTTTGGTTAGTTAGTAAATTTTATCATTCTTTTTATTTTCCAGAATAGATGTCTCAGTTATAATTCTTGTTATTTTCCTTGTATTTTCCTCCCTGCCAGTTAAGTTGGATCCTGGAACTTTTGTCACTTCTGAACTATTGCTGTTGTTTCATTACAGTCTGTCAGCACTCATTGAGAACCGAATTTTTAGTGTTCATGGTGGTCTCTCTCCTGCCATTTCAACATTGGATCAGGTTAAAAAATTCTATACTAATTGCTTGATTATCTTTCTGAAGTTCTATTTGATAAATTACTGTTGTGTTCCTTCTGACAGATCCGAACAATTGATCGAAAGCAAGAAGTACCTCATGATGGTGCCATGTGTGACCTTCTGTGGTCGGATCCTGAAGATATTGTGGATGGTTGGGGTTTGAGTCCTCGTGGTGCTGGTTTTCTATTTGGTGGCAGTGTAGTCACTGCTTTCAACCACTCAAACAATATTGACTATATCTGCCGTGCTCATCAGTTGGTAATGGAAGGATACAAATGGATGTTCAATAACCAAATAGTTACTGTCTGGTCGGCTCCAAACTATTGTTACAGGTAAATTATTATATGAAACTCAACCCACCCATTTATTCCAATTAATGGATTTTCTCTTGATATGCTGCAGATGTGGCAATGTGGCTGCAATCTTGGAGTTGGATGAGAATCTGAACCAGCGGTTTCGTGTTTTTGATGCTGCTCCACAGGTTAGTGCTTGTTATCTTTGGACATTGATTCAAAATTAAACAAAAATGTTTATCTTTGCAACAGCAGCTTGATCCATGATGGTTCATTCACAATTTTTCTTTTAGATATTCTATTATTCATGTTACACTGGCTGGAAATGCATGAATTCATTTATTCTAAGAATAGAATGTAGTTCTAGTATTTGAAGCATATTGTTTCCCTGTCCACCCATTTGTGCTTCATGTTAACTAATGAAATGTGTCATCGATAGACTAATGTGATGTATGTGATTTACAGTTATACCATACTAAATAAAAATATAAAAAATTGAAATGCAGGAATCAAGAGGAACACCTGCGAAAAAACCAGCGCCTGATTATTTCTTATGATAATTGGCGAAGCCATTTATTATTTGACACAAGTAATTGATTATTGGCATGGTGAAGAAATGTAGAGGAATGCCAGAGGAATGATATAATGGATAGGCTCCCAATCCCAGCGACCAACTCTTGAAAATGACAAGGAAGAGCCATGCTTTGATGGTTTTGACACATTTGGATCGAGGGGTTTGGTTTATCCTGTTCCCACTTCCACCACACCATTGTTTTACGAATGTGTAATGCTATTGTATATCATATGCTATGTGGCAGTGAATTACGGAAATATAGAATGACTATTGATTTGCTTTATTTTCCAGTTTCACGGAAGAAAGATTAGTTAGATTAGGGATATTCAAGTGGAAACATAAGCACAAGAGACTTAAAATTTGTTTTTGTTTGCCCCATTGGACAATAAGAGTTGTGGTTATCTTGTTCCCCGTTTTTCCTGTTGAAATTGTAATAAGTTCATAACTAGTGGCATGACTAGATCACTTCCTGAGTTCATGTCTGTGATTGGCCAGCCATTCGTTTGCCTGTTGCTATCCAAGTTTTGTGGATTGTAGGTATTGCCTTTTCAAATTATGCCACTGTTCCACCAACTTCAAGAGTAGATTTTGCAAGTGATAAAATCACAAGACTAGGTGGGGAATTGATTTTTAAGCACTTTTTAATTTAAAAATTATTAATTTATCTGTTTGCCTTGGTTTTTAAGCTTCTTATAAGCTGATTTGACAAAACTAACATTTTGCTGCTTTTAAAAAAGTGCTTTTTATAAGCTAGCTAAACCAGAAAAACTTAAGCCATAACAAACACTCTATGTTTGAAAATAATAAGATAAGATGGAGTCGTGAACTTGCAAACATGAATTGAGTAAAGATTTAAGAATTGGAATATTGTAAATAGATGCTTCCTCCCACGATTAACAAGAATCACGCGCCAAAACATGGATTTTTTCATACAGTAGTATATTATTGTAACAGATAGTGGTCCAACGCGAGTTAGACGCGTGGTTCTTGTTCCAGCCTACAAGTATCTTAAATATCCAAACCAACTAAACTGTTAGTAAGATGAATGGCAATAATAATGGACAAAGTCCAAAACAAACTTTAAAAACTGGTATTGCTTTCACTCAAAAAACTTGTTTAATCTGTTTCTCTATTGTATTTATATGATCTGTTGTATGATTTAATCGCTATTGGGTTATGTTGGCTTGAAATTCATGGCGCGCCCTATTTTCTTCTTCTTAGTTTTGTCTCTTATATTGATTCCTGCAACAACCCAGCTTCAATCCAATGAAAAAGGCTACATCTCTGCGTTGTTATCTGATTCAGGTATTGATTTTGTTAAGGATGTGTTGATACATAAAGCAATTTCCTCCATGATTCCACTTCACCTCTCTGATATTGACAAGCATAAGAAAATCCCAGTCCTTGGGAAAGTCCACGTCGTTCTTTCTAATATCACCATTTATGATGTCAATATTGCTTCTTCATCTGTTCAAACTGGAGAGAACGGTATTGTTTTTGTGGCTTCTGGTGCTACTGCGGATTTATCCATGAATTGGAGATACACTTATAAGAATTGGATTGTGGTGATTTCTGATTATGGAGATGCCTCTGTTCAGGTACATGAGTTGAATTTTTTCCCCCTATAAATGTTTCTGGTTGGTGGATAAGATTGAATTGCTTTACGTTGTTCTTCCCGTAATATGGTTTTAGAATTTTGATCTTGCTAGAGATAAGTATACGTATATGAAGATTTTTTAGGTGAGGGTTGTGCAGAGGGAATTTCATTTCATCTAGGGAAGGGGTAAATGTAGGAGGCGAAAATTTCCATAATTCAGTGAACTATGTCTGCTTACGTAGTGATTACAACATACTAATTGCATAATTTTGATTCTGTCACTGCTCACAACAGAAGTACATAGTAATGATTTAAATGAAATGCATAATGTACACGAGTCTCTTCATCCCTTTTTCTAGGCCATTAATACCCATTTTAACCTTTTCTTTCTCATTCTATAGATAGCATAGCACTTTTAGGAAAAATATACTATTAATGTATCCATTGTGGTCTTTTCTGTGATGATGAAGAATATACTTGTACCTCCTGTGATTTCATTGTGAAACTATTTGTCCACTGTTGAGAGCTATTACTTCATAAGTGAGAAATGAAGAACATAAGGAAGATAGTTATAAAATTTCCTGGTTGCTTTCTTTCAGTGAAATTGTCAGTAATTTGCAATCCCATGGGTATAGTGCTCAGTATGCTTCATATATGTAGTGATGAAAATAATTATGAAAATTTATATAATTGTAGAATAAAATATGTTGGCAAGTGTAATTAATTTGAATGAAAGTAATATAGTAGTACAATATTAGATTGTTTAACAGAATTGCATTGTCATTTAACACCGCATTCTAGCAAAACTTCCACGTAATGCGTGACTTGATTGTAAATGATAAAGAATGGAATTGTAATGTTGTTTCTTATGCCAATGTTTTGGGTATTGCATCATGGGAAAGATGAATTGATCTGTCCTTTATTTTCTGCATCACTTGTTTTGCACTTCCTGCATAACACAATTCTCTTTGATACTTAAATCCAAAACCAAAAACTGATGAGAGCTGCTTCTGTGAAGGTTAAAGGTATGGAAATTGGCCTTACTGTTGCTTTAAAAGAACAAAATGGAACTCTTAAACTGTCCCTTCTGGATTGTGGATGTCATGTAAAAGGTATCTCTATTAAGTTGGATGGTGGAGCATCTTGGCTTTATCAAGTGTAAGCAATCTCATAAGTTCATTTTCCTTTGAGAACTGTTATTTATCTCTTTATTTTAGTCAATTAAGTTGTATTTAATATTTTACATGATTATATCTTGCCGTTTTAAGCTGCAGATATTAAACAAGTTATATCCCAGCATTCAGTCTTGTCACTTTCATAAACTATAAATAGACAAATGTAATTAGCTAAGGAACTTACCCTCCTTTCTGTTTTGATGGCTTATTAAAGAAATTTCCAGTTCTTGTTTTATCCCAGTGAATGCAGTGTAGGCTTTTGTAAAAAGAGCAGCGGTAACAATTATAACATATATATTATTTTCTTCGCTCTTATTTTTTAATTAATTGCAAGTTACGTTCATCGTACCTTTTCCATCTTTTCTTTTTTGATAAGCCCAATAGCTGCATAAGCTTTTGTTTTTGAACTTGGAAGTGATTAAGTTGCTTTTAAATGATTCTCTTGATGTCCTTGTATGTGATCAAGACTACTTTGAGAATCTCATATTTGTACTTCATTTCCATTCTGAGATTTTATTGTGATAAGACAGTTCTTATTTTGTTATAAATTTCCAAGCATCTTTTTTTAATTTAATGGATTATATTCTGAAAATAATTTTATCATTTTTCTTCCAGGGTGGTTGATGCTTTTGAAGGGCCAATAAGCTCTGCAGTAGAAAAAGCTATTTCGAAGAAAATCAAAGAAGGAATATCAAAACTTGACTCCCGATTGCAATCACTGCCAAAACAAGTCTCTGTAGATCACGTTTCTGTGATTAATGTTACTTTTGTGGATGACCCTGTGCTGAGTAACTCTTCTGTTGAATTGGATATTAATGGTCTATTTAGGGCAAGAGATGATGTTTTAATTCCCAGCTACTACTATAAAGGAATACATGATTCGGATTCCCCGAATTGTCCAACTAAGATGATCGAAGTGTCGCTGCATGAAGAAGTTCTTAATACTGCTGCAATAGTCTACTTCAATGTAAGCTCTTTTACAGCTAAATCATGAACTTTCTATTTCAGCTGACGTGCTACATATGCATACGCATTGACATCTATGAAATATCATATTCTTATGGCTAAGCAGCTAGCTAATAGTTCCTGGACTAATTCTGTGGTCAGGCAGGTTATATGCACTGGACAGTGGATCGATTTCCGAATCAATCTATTTTAAACACAGCAACATGGAGATTCATTTATCCTCAATTGTACAAGAAGTACCCAAATGATGAGATGAATCTTAATATATCACTAACTTCTCCACCAGTGATAAAATTTGTGACGAATGATATTGATGTTGCCATTTACTTAGATGTGACAGTTAATGTTTTGGATGCTAGGGAAGTTATACCAGTTGCGCGTGTTTCACTGGTATGTTCAATTAAAGCATCTGTACTTTGTCACTTCAATTTTCACATGCTACTTTTCGCATATTCTTTACTTTTGCAATATTCTGTAGCCATATGCCAGCATAGCTCCATTAAGCATTCTTCCGAGTAGCAATTAGTAATTTGAAATTGAATATCAATCTATTTATCCTGTGAATGTTCTGATACTTTAATCTGATATCTGGAAGTGATGCTGCGAGGATGATTTTCACTTCATACTCTCCAAGTGTGCAGGAAATTAAAGCTTCATGTTCGCCGAAAATCTTAAGGAATAAGATTGCTGGTATCCTCAGGTTGAGAAACTTCAGGGTGTCTTATAAGTGGAGCAAAATTGGGGATCTGCACATGTATCTAGTTCGCGTAAGTTCATACTGCATTTTCTCATGATAACTTGAACTCGAAACGGTATACCATTTGGATATCATGAATAGGACTCATCACTGGTGGGTCAATCTTCGTTTATTGACTTGCAATTAAGACAATCTGATAATTTGTTTGACAATTCTGCGTTCGAATCGCTTGTTCGAATCGCTTATTTTGTTGTTGTGAAATGTTTGCAGTCAATAGCTTTCGCTGTTCGAATCACTTATTCTGTTGTTGTGAAATGTTTGCAGACTATAGCTTTCGCTGTTCTGGAAACTGTGTTCGTACCATACGTGAACCTGCGGCTCATGAAAGGATTAACTTTGCCACTTTCTGGAATAATGCTTCAAAATGCTGAATTCCACTACACTGCTTCCAAGTTGTTGATATGCACAAACCTTGCCCTTACATAATACACTATTTCCTCAACAATTCATGTGCATATAACTTGTTACATTAATTTGCTGGATATACATAATGTTGTAACGATTCAAATCAAAAGTTAGTCTATTTGTGTATCATTTAGTACATTAGTCTATTTGTGTGTCATTTAGTACATTTTTTGGGGTCATTGTTGAACAAAAACAGCTTGTATTTTGGCTACACTCAAAGAAACGGAAATTTAGTTGACCTCTGATGGCAATTTTGAATTTTTGGCAAATTGAAATTTTCTAAATTGGTAATTTTGCATTCTAATTGGAAAAAATATTAGAAATAACAAGAATTAAAATTAGAGAAATCTACTAGAATATTCCCAAACCTTCCGGAAAGAAATCCTCGACCAAACGTAATCCCCACCACACACATTCCACGCAAATCAATATTGACCGCTAATAGGTTTCTTTATTTTTGACCTTTCCTTCGGCTGCAAGGATTTGGAAAATCCATAGTTAGTCGGTTACCTTCTCTATATAAACTCGTTGCCTTCCCCGCTAAATATCATAGTTGCATTCTCAAAATCCTCTTTTCTCCTAAAAGCTTCTGAAATATTCTATTTCCTGCCTTCGAAACTTTGCCAATATGCAGATCTTCGTGAAAACCCTAACCGGAAAGACCATCACCCTCGAGGTCGAAAGTTCCGATACAATCGACAATGTTAAAACTAAGATCCAGGACAAGGAAGGGATTCCGCCGGATCAGCAGAGGTTGATCTTTGCCGGCAAGCAGCTTGAAGACGGCCGAACCTTGGCTGATTACAATATCCAGAAGGAATCAACTCTTCACCTCGTTCTCCGTCTCCGTGGTGGCATGCAGATCTTCGTTAAAACCCTCACCGGCAAAACTATTACTCTTGAAGTTGAGAGCTCTGATACAATCGATAATGTGAAAACCAAGATCCAGGACAAGGAAGGAATTCCTCCGGATCAGCAGAGATTGATCTTCGCCGGCAAACAGCTCGAAGACGGCCGAACCTTGGCCGATTACAATATTCAGAAGGAATCAACTCTCCACCTCGTTCTCCGTCTCCGTGGCGGCATGCAAATTTTCGTTAAAACCCTCACCGGCAAAACTATCACCCTTGAAGTTGAGAGCTCAGATACGATCGACAACGTGAAAGCCAAGATCCAGGACAAGGAAGGAATTCCCCCGGATCAGCAGAGATTGATCTTCGCCGGCAAGCAGCTCGAAGACGGCCGAACCTTGGCCGATTACAATATTCAGAAGGAATCAACTCTCCACCTCGTTCTCCGTCTCCGAGGCGGCATGCAAATTTTCGTTAAAACCCTCACCGGCAAAACTATCACCCTTGAAGTGGAGAGCTCTGATACGATCGACAACGTGAAAGCAAAGATCCAGGACAAGGAAGGAATTCCTCCGGATCAGCAGAGATTGATCTTCGCTGGTAAGCAACTCGAAGACGGAAGGACCCTCGCCGATTATAACATCCAGAAGGAATCCACGCTGCATCTTGTCCTTCGTTTAAGAGGAGGAATGCAGATCTTTGTGAAAACACTAACTGGAAAGACAATAACTCTGGAGGTAGAGAGCTCCGATACAATTGACAATGTAAAAGCCAAAATCCAGGACAAAGAAGGCATTCCTCCGGATCAGCAGCGTTTGATCTTCGCTGGCAAGCAGTTAGAGGATGGGAGGACTCTGGCGGATTACAATATCCAAAAGGAGTCCACACTTCACCTTGTCCTCAGGCTTCGCGGTGGGATGCAGATTTTTGTCAAGACTCTGACTGGGAAGACGATCACCCTGGAGGTAGAAAGCTCTGATACGATTGACAATGTGAAATCAAAGATCCAGGACAAAGAGGGGATTCCTCCAGATCAGCAGCGTTTGATCTTCGCTGGAAAGCAGCTCGAAGATGGGAGAACTCTGGCGGATTATAATATCCAAAAGGAGTCTACTCTTCACCTTGTGCTCCGACTCCGCGGTGGAAATGCTTACTGAAGCTACTTGTCTTTAGGCTTCATATCATTTGTGTTTCGAATAAGTTAGTTTGGTTTTGTGGTCTACTCTTTATGCTTGATCTTTAATAATAAATAAATGTAGTTTACTCAATGGTTTCTTTTCACTGGAATTTCTCCAAAATTTTGGACTCTTCTTAATTTCAAATTACAAAAATAATCTGAACTAAAACAATCCTAATCGAACTAAATGAAATGGAACATGTTTATGATTAACCTAAAAGAGCAGTGGTAAAATAGAGCAGTGATACATTGTTTGATTTACAGAAATGCTTGAACTGTATTTCCTTTCCCTTTTTTTATTTCTTTGTCAAAGATGTATCGATATTAAAA
The DNA here is from genome assembly GCA_949640765.1 of Croton laevigatus. Classification (NCBI taxonomy): domain Eukaryota; kingdom Viridiplantae; phylum Streptophyta; class Magnoliopsida; order Malpighiales; family Euphorbiaceae; genus Croton; species Croton laevigatus. Next base: position 11,668 of record CATIWJ010312697.1, read on the forward strand.
AACATGCTAGTCTCAGTTTCTCCTTTATGCACCTCAGTTGTTCTATGCTACTGAGGAGAAAAACCAGTATCCAGGCCTTTCCTGGCAAGAACATGTGCATTTGTATTCACAGTTCTAGGAAATATGCCTAAACTGAATTGTCTGGAATTTGTCCAAGCTTCTTTTCTTTCCTGAACTGTATCTACAAAACCATTTGAAGCACCTATGAACGCTTGTTATTCTTTTTGTATTAAAATTTTTAAAAAATCAAGCATAAAATCCAAGATCAAGTTTTGCATAAAAGCCAAAGAGCTTGATGAAATTAAAACATAAAATGCAAGATCAAGTTTGCATAAAAGCTCAATATGCTATATGTAGATATGATTTGCAACAAATATTTTTGACTCCTTTAAAGATTAGCACTTTGAGGCGATGATGTCTAGCCATCAAGCACCTAATCGTGTGAATCCATCTTAAGGCCTTGAGATATTAACTGGAGACCATCGAAAGAAAGAATACCAAATTACTACTACTCAACACAAATCTACAAACTAGAAAGAAGATTTTCAAGCATGTTGCTGCTCATGACTCGCTCGGTACTCGTTAAATACTCGTTCGTATTTGTTCGTCAGCTAAAGGAGTCGAGCTCAATAATCAAACTTTTTTAATAAACGACTCGAGCTCGAACATGTTTTACGAACAAACGAGCTGTTTCATTTAGCTATAAACGAGCATATTCGCGAACATGCTCGCGAGTGGCTCAGAAACACCCATATATATATAAACCTAATATTTTAACCTAATATTTTTCAATTGCTTCCCTAACCTAAAACGCGAGCTGCTCTTATTTTGAAACAAATCGCGCAAGTGCAGCAGCAACACACATGAATCGCCTCTTTCTTCATCTGCTTGCCTTGCAGCTCCTTTTGTTTGCCAATGGTGGTGTTCGTTCATTGTCAAGAAGACGGAACCCTCAACCTTTCACCACCGCCGACGTGATCCTCAGCCTCTCACCTTATCCCTAAATTGTTTTCGAGTCTAGACCTTCTTCTTGATTAAATTGATCTCCTTGAGTTCATGTTAGTACAGCTAGGGAGGTAAGGGCAAAGGGGGGCATTGGACCCCATGGAAAATTAGGGTGGCTCAATGAAAAATGGTTATTAAAATTTTGGGCCCCTCCACTTATACGCTGACTACATCCGTAAGTACAGACCTTCTGGTTCTTAGTCATGGTTTTTAGCAGTGGTAGAACACACTAGTTGCCTCTCTCCTATTTCCAACTCCTTTGTTTCACTTTTGCAGTTCTTACAGTCCACCGGCCGAAGGCAACTTCTGCCTCTGGGAGAAACGGATATCCGATAAATTCCTCTGTTCCTAAAAACTCATAATTGCTGCGTTTTGTATGATTTAATTGCTGGATTTAATTAATTTATTTCCTAAATTAAAGAACAAATTCCTTAAATTCCATAGCTTTTAATTATAAAGAAAAATGGTTATTAATTAGGCAATCTGTTGTGGCTGTGGCCTTGTGGTATTGCAATTTTGCTTATCACTTTTTTCCCTTATAATTTTTTGTTTGGTTGCAGAGAAAACTAAACAAGGTTTAAGAAAGTTAGAGCTTCAATTATCTATTTTACAATTGATTTTCTGCTTTTGGACTATGGAATTTGATGGAGTTTAGTTGAATAAACAAATATTAATTGTTGCTTTAAGTTTTTAGGCAATATTTGGTAGGGCGGAATGCAATAACATACTGCGTAATTATTTTTACAACTTTGCAAAGAAATTTGAGATTACGATTTACCTAACGTTAACATAGATTTGTTGCTAGTAAGTGGGATTTAGTTAAAGATTTTTAGATTACTCCTTTGCTCTGCAAATACTGAACAATTGTAGGAAAAGAATAATTATCAAGAAAATTTGCCAATTTACAGTGTTCAAGTTTTTTTATTTTGCCGGATTGTTCTATGGGCGTGGCTGATTTTATCTTGAGTTTTATTATGGTTACGTTTATTTAGTTTCATGTATTCGGACTATGGAAAATTTGAGCCTCTCTTCTCTTAAATGATGAACTAGACATGTTAGAACAGTACATGGATATAATATCTGCTCTGGAATATGAAATGGTTAATTAAGTTGTTCATGTTTTACTAGTTCTTTTGTAGCAGCAAATCAAAGTGAGTGGCATAATTCAAGTATTGTAGTAGCTGCTAGCACTATGTCAACTCTAAATTCTTCTATGCAAGACTCAACTTCAACCACACAAATTGGGATCAATATTTCGATTGTTTTACTAATACTGTTTTAAATTGTAATTTAAGATAATTTATGGATATATGTACGAATAATTATGTTTGAAATTGTTTATATTTGACGGTTTCAAAATTCTGTTGAGCTCTTAACAAGCTTTCAAGCAGAGCATTATCGAGCTCACGAGCCGAGTTCAAACAACTTGAAACTTTAACAAGCCGAGTTCGAGTAGGCTAGTGTTTGACTCGGGTTGGCTCGGCTCGGCTCGGCTTGTTTGTAGCCCTAATTGTAAATCTATTAAAAAAAAAATCTAAAACGAAGTCAAAACAACATAAACCCAAAGTAAGAAAAAGGAAAGAGAGCCATTGCCAATAAATCAACCGGCAGCAGTCCAAGGAAACAAATAAGGCAACCTCTGGAAGTTAGGAGAAGAAAGCAAAAGGAATAAACACAAACGCTTCTTTTATATTAAATGGCCTGTACTAAAAAATGCCCTTAAACTTCAGGTGTAAAGTCAATTGGCCACACAATTTTTGCGATAGACCAATTGCGCACCTCAATTTTTAAAAATAAATATATTTTTATGATTTTGGCACGTTTAGGGGCTAAAAATGTAATTATTCAGCCAACGGTCCCAAAAACTACATTTTTAATGAACTCTCAAAGCAAATCAATAATCCTCCACTGTGAGTCATCTCAACAAACTAAAACCACTATGAGCTTCTACAAATGCCAGTGACCAAGACGATTACAATAAATCCTAGAAACAATGAACACACGAAGAAGTTTCAACCGAGTCAACATATTGGACCGCGGGTTGGATTATGTTTTTGATACCATTTTAGGTCGCTCTAATGGTCGGACGATAGAATTGAGGATAGTTTTAAGTTCCTCTAATCAAGATCGATCTTTTGGCGTAGGATATGGTAAGTTTTGTTGCCATTTATGGAGGCCAAGAACAAAACCCTTTTGAATGGTATTTTTAATTTTTCAGTCAAACCAAGAACTATACTTTCAAATTGAATCCATATTTCGACTCCTTATGGTAAAAGATTCAATTTGGTATACTTATTTGCTTGTTTTTTTGCCAAAATTGAAGAAGGGTATTTGAGTGGATAATTGCATTTTTTTTTTATCCCTATTATGAAGGAAGATGATGCATATTACATTTTAGTCCCTTTCACGAAGCAAAATCAAAAAGTATACATTTTTTAAACTAAATGTGCACAAATGGTTTCTCACAAAGTTGGAGTGGCTAACTGACTTTTTGCCCAGAGTTTAAGGACATTTTTATATATTTGGTTATTTATTTATTTATTATGTCTTTACTTATTATGATGTTATTTTATGATTAATATTTTAAGAGTAAATACACAATTTTGCACATGAACTTTTAGTAAATTTTCGAACAGAATTCTAAATTTTGTGAGCAAACATCTTAGCATATAAAACTGTTAAAAGCTAAACAAATTAATATTTTATCCTCCAACATAACACATACGCACTTAGGTGACTTATAATCTATAAGTGTTAAATTGGTTGCTATTTGTATATCTTAAGAAACATACTTATTTAGACTGGATGTACGAGACCGCTCATGAACCAAACCACTATTAATTTTTTATTTTTTCTATTTTATCATTTTTTCTCAACGGAACACACTAATATCCTCATTTCATTTAAAAATTAATTTTACTCTTTTATTCTATTAGTGTGATCATTGGACTCTATCTAGAAAATAACTTCCATATATAAGAAATAGACAGAAGTGCATGTTTCGAAATTTTTTAAAAGATTTTGCTGTTTATTTAATTTTTTAAAAACTATTGTTATCCATTGCTTTTAGCAGTCGAATAATGTAACAAAATGAAACATATATAAAAAAAAGGCCTAATATAATGACCCATTAATAAAAATGATCTATTTTATAACTAATTTTTAAAAAACTGACTTTAGAAAAAATATAAGGACCTCCTTTTACAATCATTTTTGAAAAAAATCCTAATGTGTGTGCCAATTATATTCTGCTTCTTGTTTTGTAAAAGCCCCAAAAATTTATAATTGAGTAGCCTATTTGAGAAAAAATTTATTTTGGGGTGCAATAGCATAGGATTACAAAATTGAGCCCATACATGGAGCTCGCTGATTGGACGATGGACAGTCATGTAAATCTCGGACTGCAGAGAAGTCAAAATCCCTAGATTAACAAACCGTCAACCCCCAATTTATTAGGCGAACCGGCTTTGACGACGCTAATTTAAAAATCAAGCCGCCCGGTTCACGTAACTCGAACAATAGAAACCAAACTAACCCAAGTCTCTCTCTAGAAACAAACGCACAACCTCTCTATAATCGCACTCTGCTAAATTCGCACCCTCTCCCTCTCTCTCTCTCTGTCTCTCACGCAGGCCCCTTTCTATTATCACTTACAATATCACTCAAATCAAATCCTCTCTACAATTTACCCGCCAAAAAGGTTCTTTAATTTAACGTTCTAAATTTTTAAATTTCATGGGAAGCCTCTCTGTTTCTCTCTCTAGGGTTTCTCTCTTCTGCTCTCAGTCTCCCTTCTCATCTCACATGTCTCTTTTCTCGTTCTCTTGCAGGTTTCCCTTCGTGAAACGGCGTCTTACATGGGATTTGCTCTTTAAAAGATGGATTCTGCTGCTAATGATGAGTCTCGAGATGCTATTGTCCCTCAATCGGAATGTGTGGTTCAGGATTCAACCGTTGGTGACAAGAGGTCGCTGGAGAACGGGGAAGAAGATGAATTAGATGTTAGGTCAACTAAAAAGGCGAATTGTGGGACCGGAGAGATGCGGAGAGTGGCGGAGATAGTGTTGGTTTTGTCTACCATGGCTGGGATGCGAGGTGGGAGGAGTCCGACTCAAGCTGAGCTGAATTTGATGGCTGAGGCTAGGGCGAAGTTGGTAGAGATTTGTCAGGATTTGGCGCCTAAGGATTTGGTTGCGAGGGAGGCAATTGGGACTGTTATTGAGGATCTTGGCCTCAATTGGAAGATTAAAGATCAACGATTAGGATTTAGAGGATCACGGCTTTCAATTAAAGAGAAGTTCTCTTTGTCAAAGAGGAAGGTACGCTTTTTCTTTTCTTAGTGTTTGTTTCTATTGGGTTCTTTGGGTAGGTTTTGGTTAGTCTGTTTGTTTTATTGTGCTTAGGAGTTAAGGGTTTTAGTTTGCTTGTATATCAGTCCAGTAAAATTATCGAAAATGCTGAGGATTTACTCAATTGTTTCATTTTTTTTTTCTAATTATCTTTATTAAGATTCATGCTGTGTTTGGTGGTTTGAATGTATTGATCTGAGTGTATTCTTGAGGTTCTTAGTGATTTTGATTATAATGAGTGAATGTAAAATGGAGGTTAAATGTTGTAATCTTTGATAAATTGTGATGTCGTTTGTGTTATTATGGGTTTTTCCTTTTCCTGGTTTCTCAAAGAAGTAGATTAGTCAAAGAGTCCTTAGTGAACCATGCTTCCTTATTCAATGTGTCCAAAGACAACAAGGTCTTATCTTTCTTTTGCACAGGATGGAGAGAGAGAGAGAGAGAGAGAGAGAGGGGTGTATATTATTTTCTCTTGAGTTGTGAATGCTTACCTTGCTGGATTTGGTTGGGTTGTCTCAAATAATTAATAATGTGTCTTACTTAATGATTCATGTTTTTGCATGCTGCTGTAGATGGAAGAATCCAAAAAATTTACTTCACCACCTACTTCATATTCGCCTCAAGTGTCACAACCCGGTATTGCTGCGATGGGTGAAATCCGTGGGCCATCCCATTCCATTCGCATGTTTACATCAGATAAACAAAGTAATGCAACTTCACATTCTGGAAGCCTCCCACCTTCAACTATAGGACATATGTCGGCAGCAACTTCGACGGCTGCTGGACATCAGTTACCCTCCTCGGAAGTGAGACCAGCTATGGTATCCACTGGATTGCCCAACAATCATCCAGGAAGGGATTCACCTGCATTGGCTGGTGCTAGAGTTGAAAAGGCACAATTCAAATCAGAATTTTCAAATGGGACTTCTTATGCTCCACAACTGCAAGGTAATTTTCCAGTTCCCTCTTTCTGTTATGTTAGGGTTTAACATTGGTAGTCTATGTGGACTCATAAATTGTGAAAATTGTTTAAGTTTCATGCCGGTTGTCTTCTCTTATCACACCTATGTTCATCCTACTGTGCATTCTGTCAGTCTCTGTAGTAATTGAGTAAGCTGTGTAGGAGGAGGTACTGCATACTGGATTAGGTGATAGGGTTCAAATGATGTCCCCCATAGCATGTCATTATTTGAAGGCCTTAAGTCTCTCTGAATTGAAATGTGATCCTTTTACTATCAACACGTTCATCACTCCATTTTGTTTCATGTTATTTACTTATGCTCATTGAATTGTAAATGCAGCAAATGCTTCTGCCAATCAGCCGTTGTTAAATGCTCCTGCTTGGTCTTTACATTCTCATTCTGCGCCCTCAGCTAAAAATGTGCCTGAAAACAAGGTATTAAATCATAATGCATCTAAGGCTGATGGAACTACTGATTTGGGATTTTCACATGCTGCTTCTCAATCAGCAAGAGATCAAGCATTCAGACCATTTATTGCTCAAAATTCATCAGCAAACTTGCCCAGTTTACATCAACCTATGCAAGGCATGAAGTATGTTCAGCCTACACCATATTTCAACAACCACAATGAAATTGCTAAAATTGTTCAGAAGTTATTGCAACCAAAACTTCCTGAACATCCCACATGGACTCCACCGTCAAGGGAATATATGAATAAGCCTTTGACTTGCCAAATGTGTAAGCTTACTGTCAATGAGGTGGAAACTGTAGTCCTTTGTGATGCTTGTGAAAAGGGATTTCATTTAAAATGTCTAGAAGCAATGAATCAGAAAGGAATACCGAGAGGTGGTGAATGGCACTGTTTGAGGTGCACAGCACTAAGTAATGGGAAGCCTTTGCCACCTAAGTATGGTCGTGTCATGAGGAGCATAACTCCACCAAAAGTGCCAGCTGGAGCCCAGCCTTCATCAGACAAGAAAAATGAGACTGTAGATCCAAACGTCAATCAAGAGAAGTTAATGCCAAACGGAAGCTCTGGTTTGCAAGATCCTGTGACTGCAGGATCTAGCTCTGCAATTGGCAACTGTGCAGAGTCAGCACCTGATTCTAAAATACCTGATGCAGTGGCAAGGGCTGGGAATAGTGTCATATCGAGTGTTAAAAATGTTGATCAGGGTACAAGTGCTGAAAACCCTAATAATTTAACAAAACCGCTGGGTGTTGTCGCAGATTCTCTCTCTGTTAGCTTATCAGGTGCAAAATCTACTCACTTAACTCAAGTGCCAGAACCGAACAAACAAGAAGAGACATTGACTTCTGAACCAATACTGCAGCCTCCTGCTACTTCTTGTGAGGTAATTAGTGACAAATTTGAGAAACAGAAACTCTCCAATGACTTGCAACCTATTGCCAGAACAGAATTATCAAATGCTAGCAAAGTTCCTTTGGAAAGCAGTCAGAGTATTCCTGTGGTTGAGAATTCAGAGAGCGTAAGAAAAAATAGTGAATGTACATCTACACTTGATGTGAAAAAAAGTGAGCAAGATGCTACTTGTGCAAATCCTGTTGCAATCTCTGAGCCTAATGATGAGGCAAAAGATGCTGGGAAGTCTTTGGATGTCTTTCACAGTGTGGAATGGATTGGCAATGCACTTAAAGTTGCAGATGGGAAAACATTTTATGAATCTTGTTTTGTTGATGGAGTAGCATACAAAGTACAGGATCACGCCCTTTTTGATTCTAGTCATGCAACATTGACACCCTCAAAACTGCAGGTGTGTGTATTACCAATTATTCCATTTTATTATCATTGCAACTCCAATTTTATCGATGTGCTCTATTAAATTTTTGCTCAGGAGTGAGAGTTGAATTATCTTGGTAATTGGTATTGTAGTTAGTTCATTTTAGTTCTCTTTTGTAAAATAATCTTTTCAAGAGTTCATTGTTTGATTAACTTTTTATCTCAGGCAATGTGGGAGGATACTGAAACAGGAACGAAGTGGGTTCTTGTGAATCAATGCTACTTTCCAAGTGACTTGCCTGAGTCAGTGGGCCATCCCTGTGCCTCTGAAAGCAACGAGGTTTACTTTTCTTTTTCTACTTTAGTATCTCTAGTGTCTGATTCTCATTGTACATGAGTTGTCGGAGAACACACAAAGTTGGTTGCACACATGCATTCGCACATACATTATTTAAATGTCAGATCAGCATGCTAATTTGGTTCAATTCGATTTCTCCTTTCCCTGACATGAATTTTCCTTTTTGACAAATATTTTCTCTTTGTTATGCCTGTTATGAACTCCATTTTCCTTTGTTTTAGGTGTATGAATCTAATCATGAAAGCAGTTTAAAGGCTGGCCTGATTCAAGGTCCATGCAAAGTTCTCCCTCCTGCCAAGTTTCAAAGTAACGGGGAAAGCATCAATCAGTTTGGAACTGAGGCTGATATTGGATCACAGCCAGTTTTTATATGCAAGTATGTAACTTCATGATTTCATCTTTTGCAAACACTAGCTTAATGCTTGCTATTGAATACACCCATCTATCTCTGTCTTTGTGTAGACATGCAATTTGTTTTCCAAGTTAGGTTTGTTAGAAGTACAACTCTATGAAGAATGTTGACGTCCATCTTATTTTACCTTTTTCTGCATTGCTTGTATTGTGGTGACTTGGGCATGTGTTATCTTAAGTTTCTTTGGTTATTGTATCAAGTGAGAATGATTTTGACTTTTTTAATCTAATTTTAAGTAAAAATTGCGTTGCAGATGGTTTTATGATGAGGTGAAACGAAATTTTCAACCTGTTTTCAGTTAGTCATTCATGCACATAGTATGGGATAGCACAGGCTTCTATTTATGGCATCTTTTTGGTCCTCCCTTCCATCAGGTACCCTTTTATTTGACATATGCTAATAATTGATATCTTGCCTATTTAAGGTCTTGTCATTTGTGCCAATTTGATGGTGATTATTTGGGGAAGCAGATATCTAGTCTTGATAAGAATATAAAGCAGCAACTTTTGTAGTTGTCATGTATGAGCATTTATCTTTATGCTTTTGCTCTTATGGGGCTTTTACTCCCATGAATTTCATTGTAAGCATGAGGTTGGGGATAGTTACCAGATTTTACTTGAGAATATGTGAAAATATAAAAGTAGAACATTTGCATTTTCTTGCAATTTCATCACATTGTTCAGTCAAGAAGCATCCTCCGTCCTCTTAGCTTAAGGCACAAGTTGACCTTTTTGCTCCATCACCATATTACATTTTTCTCCTTTAGCAATTTGTACTTCCTCAAAAGATAATTCTTTTTATTTTTCCCTTTTGTTTAAAAACAGGTAGTCTTTATCCGTGCCGCATGCAGAGAAATTCACAAGTTAGTATTAATACTCATGTCTTGTATAATATGTAGCTCTAGTTTCCAGTTTGTATGGCTTTCAACACTAGTAGTTACAAATTCTTAGCGTTTAGAAGTAAATTGTAGAATTAGCATTGTATTCTGTTCTCTCAATTCTTTCTTTTCCCTTTGGAATTAGTTTTAGATTTGAAAATAAATTGCCAGATAATTTTTCTAGTGTGAAGTAAATAAGGTCTTAAGTTGCATGATTTCTTCAATTAATACTGCTTTGATTTACAAGATTAATGGCAAGTCATTTGTGTCAGACAGAAAAGTATTTGCTTTGGCCCTTGATTTCTTAACATCTTACAGTAAAAGGACAATTTTATGACTTGCTGGATGATCTTTATTCCTGTGATTATTTCAGAAATGATTCAAGATTTTGTTATGTTGGTTCATAGGGAACAAATTGTGGAACTAGAAAATATCCCATCTGATTTACTTTCAGATGAGTGAATCTTAATTGCAAGATTTAATGGTTTATACAGTCAATCAGAATGTTTTCTGTTACTTAACCTCACGTACTTTACGTAGGGTAAGTATTTGGTTAAATCGAATTGGGATTTGGGTCAACTAATATTTGGTTTCAGTTACTCGGAGTTTAACATAATAACCAAAATGGGTTTGGTCTGACTTGGTTTGGTCAGGTTCTCCAATTTTTATGATTTCTGACCGAAAACTTATTTTTATTTTTATTGAATTGTAGTGCCAACTCAGGATTTGATTAATTAAGATATATATGTTTAGTTTTAGTTTCTTTTCGGTAGTATTATTCTATATGTATTAAGAAAAATGATTAATCTATATCGATTTTATTAAAAATTATGTGGAACTTGTCTTAAAACAAATCTCAGACTATTCTTTATTTATAAGATTTAGTTATTTGAATTTTAAAATTGGTTTAAAGAAGCAATTTCGTTATAGAGAATAAGGTTATGATATTCAAATAAATTATTTAAGTTTTTGGATATAAAGGAGGTAACAAACTGACCAATAACATTATGTGCTACACATAAATGATAGCCATCCTTTACGTACCAACAAGGTTGATTGGTATAAATTATTTAAGTTGAACGAATAAGAGTTATGATAAAAAAAAAAATAGAGAAAAACAAAATGCTTAGAGTGAGGCAAATAAAAATTAAATAATACAGGAGGAGAAATAGAGGGAGAACAAAAATTTGTGAAAATTTGTGAAAATTCGTTTGTTATTTGATATTATTTGTAGTTAAACGTGGTGGGTAGAGGTGTATATGGGTTGCAGAGCTTGGACATTGAGAATAGAATTGCTTTTAAATGAATTGAATCGAAATTGGAAATTTTTTAAACACATGTTTGAATTCGGTTCATATCTAAAATCAGATTTGTAACTGAGAACCAAAAAATTTTAACTAAAATAACATAATTTTCAGTAAAACTACATAATTTAAATTAAAACTAGTCACATTATAAGTTATTGGTAAAAATTTAATTAGATTTTCTAGGTTATTTTTATTCAAAATGATTTTTTTAAGAAATATAAAATAGGGATGTTCTATAAAAATGTTTGGTTCTCCCCAAAATCAAATTTAGAACCGAAATCGAAAATCAAATAGCCAAATGGAACAGAAATTTGGTTTCAGTTTTCGTTTCGTTCTAAATTTCAAAACAATCGACATCGATTCTGGTTTCTATTAGAAACTAAACTATAATTAGAACCTCACAGGGGTAATATTAACTGACACAGATGAAAATGGCATATTACCATTTGAAATCTTCCAATCCCTAAATGTCATGCAATTACAATTCCCAACATCAATTAAATAAAATGGAAGACAATTTTTTTTTCAATGTAAATTTGTTGCTTCTGATAATTAATATATACCAAGTTTTGGATTGCCTGCTTAATTTTGACAATCTCATTTAAAAAATTGTGGTGGAATATAGAGTCTATTAGTGAAGGTTTCTTATAGTTGCAAATTGCCTGATAAATCCAAAGCCAAGCTATTACTGTTGTTGACTCATTATTGGAAGGTTGTTCCTTTTAATTGTTACAAAACCCTTTGCTTTTGATAAGTTGTCTTCTAATTTAGCCCTTCAAGGGTCACTTTTCGATGCTATTCACATGGCTTTTAATTTAAGCTTGCTTCTTGCTTCAAGTAATATATGACGCAATTTTACCCTTCAAATAGGCCATCAACCTCTTCATATATTTTATTTTAATTTCAGAGGCACAAAATAACAAGAGAGATCTTGGATTTTGTTCTTTTTATTTTCGTTTTTCATAAGTAAGAAGATTTTATTAATTGGTGACTTAATATGGGAAAAGTCTCTTAATTCTAGGGAACTAGGCCTTGGTGAGCATGCTCCACCATTACAATCTTTTTTTCTCTCCGCTGAATTTTGCCGACGGTACTTCAATCTTAGGGGTTGTAACAATTTAGTACCCCATATTTATTTTGTCGTAAAGTAGTACCATAATTTCCAATTTCATAACAATTAAATATCTTTAGCTGTTTTTTAAGTTTTCGGCCAATCATTATCTACATGGTAGACACACTGAGTATTGAATTGTTACAACTTAAAGTTGGGTACCGTCGATAAGATTTAGTCGTCTAATTCTATCTCTGTGTATCTTTCTCATAACTTGAAGGGACAAAATGTAATTTATGTTGCATTCAACCTTTTGTCAGCCCAATAAAAAGATCAAAATGTAAATTGCCATCCAAATTTCACAAACCCAATTCAACGGTAAAAGTTGGAAATGATGAGCGTAGAGACCTTTAATATATGGCCTCAATGACATGAAATTCAAATTTGAGATGTAACTATGACAAATTTTAAAAATTAAGATATAAAGGTGGCAAGTTCCCTTTAAAAAAAATGGTAAGTTAATTTTGGGCGCAATTGTTACAACTCGTACAAAAGAATGTGCTATATTTTAGAGAATTTGCAGTAAATATCACATCTGAAATTAAAAATACTTTTACCTTTTGATTAAAAAACATACACACTGACATATGTACAATTTATACTATATGTAAAAAAGGTATATGCTGGCATATGAACCGTATGTACCATATGTACTGGTCATTGGAGGAGAAGGTGGCGGTGGTGGGGAGACAATTTACTGTTTATTTTGAATTAGAGGTAACTTAAGGTTTTAGATTTTAGTTTAGGTCCAATGTGTTATTTATTACATTATTAAAATTTGGTGCTATTTTTTCCCCAAACATATGCTATTTTGTATTTATTAATTTCAAATATGTGCTATCTGCTTCTAAAACCCTGTATATTTTATGTAAAAGATGAAGCAAAACATATCTATCCTAAATTGTTGTTCAAATATTGTTATAATAATCTCTAAAAGAAGCCAAACATTTTTCAAAAAAAAAAAAATGTCAAATTTAAAGTAACGAGTAGTTCCAATCTAATTTGTAAAAAGCATAAAATGGAAAAGGGCAGAAAAAAAAAAAAAAGGAGGGTTGAGGCTGCAAATCCAAAATCCAAATGGGGCCATAATAGACAACACCACATGACTCAACATTAGCTACCTTCTTTTTTGACCCTTCTTTAGGCTTTTTACCATCCCACTTTACGACCCTCAAATTTTTCTTACTCTCCTTTAAAAATGAAAACTAATTAACCATTATAATCCCTAACAACTTTTAATTAATTAATTACTTACAATCCTAAGAATTAGAGTAACATTAAAAGAAAACAAAAACCTAATATATATAGGGTTAGTTGGAAGTTATGAAGAGAAGGGTATAACTAAAGAAGAAATGGCCTAGTTTCATGTGAACCGGCAGTTATCACGGTGGAGTAGTAGACTTTATATGGATAGTGAAAAGGATTGATATATATGCTATGGAGAAACATATTCCATGACTTTAACTTACTTTTTACATTGAAAAAGTGGTATCTTTTGTCAAAAATAACGTCCCTCAATACAAGGTCCTAGTTTCAATTATATTGGAACTATTATTGTTAATAAGTCTTAATTACATATATATAGCTTCTAATCATGTTGAATGAGATAATTAATCAAGAAATTATGAGTCGTCAATCTAAGGACCAAAATAATTACGAGGACCTTGAACTATATCATTTTTTATATAAGACCCCTCGGTGAAGTAATAACATTATAAAACCTCTAAACTTACAAAAAATTATAAACGGACTCTTTATTTTACGGACCTAATGACGTATGTATAAGAAACTAATGGGAGGCGTGTTAATAGATGTGTAAGCTGCAAAACGCCGTCATTTTAAAAGGGGTTAAGCAAAACGCCATCATTGTTTTGAAAGTAAGAAAATTAATGATTAATCACCTCCGTTTGCAACAGATTTTGAAGTAGTTTTTAGTATTTTAACTTATCAAAATATTAAAAGTTATTTTATGTAGCGTTCAGCAAAATAGCTTTTGAAGTAGTTTTTAGTTGTTTAAATAACGTTTATCAAAAGGTAAATATGTGTAAAGAGCTAATTTTGTCGAAAATAAGTATATATAAATATTTTTCAAAACATAGTTTAGCATTAATAATTATAGAATATATACATATTAAAATGTCCACTAGATATATAAAACCACACAAATAGTTTGAAACCTATATATGGGTAGGAGTAGCACCATATATATAGAATCGGGTGGCAATTAATCTGCTAGCTTAAGCACCAACATCATAGCACCAAATTAATTAAAGACTATGTATTAGGATTAGCCTATAGATATAGTAGTATTAGTAGTTAGTTGATTAAAAGTTAATAAAGTTTTTAGGTACACACAAACTGATTAACCTTGATTTCTGGGATGATGGTTTTAATTAACGTCTAATTGAAATCATTATAATTAGCTTTTTAAATAGATCTCATAGCGTCGACAAAATTAGCTTTGACTAAATAATTATAATCATAATGATAGTAATTAAGTATAGAATTAACATGAATTAATTGAAAATCGAAAAAGATGGAAAAAGTAGTATATGGAGTGCTTAATGCTTATCTCAACTACTGTTTTCACAACACCTCCTAATCATTCAGTTTGAACTTATTATTATTATTAATTGGACAGATTAAAACGCCAAAAAGAAGCACATATACGTTACGTAGCCATAACAAAACATAATTAGGTTTTCAAATTTTCTTGTTCATGTGATTTTTTTTATATTATTATAAATATACGTAGTGATTAATTGCTAGAATTATTAGGCAATAATTTTTCATGCCTATGTTTCATTTTTTTTTTAATTTATATAAAAATGTATTTGATTTTTTGAAAAATTATAAGAGGTGTGAATATCATAATGTTTCATCAATCCAGAAATAAGATGTCATGTGACAGTCACTCCCTTCCTGTACCTGCATGTATCAGTTATATTTTGGAAATATAAATTTACCTTAAAAAAATGTATTAAACTATGAATTTAGTTTAACCATTATATTTACATACTCACTCCGTTTTTTTAAGTTTATGAATTTTTATGTAGAATAAATTTGTGTTTATGAAATTTTTTTTTTACTGATTCATTAATGTCATGTAACGTAATTAACAGAGAATCCAAAGACCATTATTTTTTTTATCCAACAACTCAAAAGTTAAAACGTATTTATATGTAAATGATCAAACATTTAGTTGGGTCAACAATGGCACAGCCATTGTTTGTTTCTTATTGAAGCTAATTGATTATTGTATTGCACGGTTTGTTTGGTCATTTATGCATAGAGAGAGGATGGACCCATGAACCATTTCTGCAAATTCAAACTAACTTCTATTTTTATTTTTAAAAAAGAAAAAATTAATTTTTTTTTATATTTTGCTTTATGTTACTAGTTTCAAACCCATTTTTTTTTAATATGGTACGTACGTATAAAAATTACTCCCTCTTTTTATGGCTTGTAAACTTACCACAGTATATTTTTCTTATTTTATATTTTTTTACAAAAATGAAAAAATTAAAAGAAAATTGCGTAAAGAAATGAATAAATGCATGGGCAGGAAAATAATAACAAAACAAAATTTGTGAGTTCAAATTAAGCAATCCAAATATGGAAAAAGGCTACCAAATACTACATCCGTCTTTTTGAATTCTTTACACCCTAAAAACATAAATACCAACAAATCATCAATACCAATACACAAATAATAATAAACAATTACTAATCCTTTACACCACTTACTTTTTCACCAATACCAATAAAGAAATAATAATAAATAATTACAAAACTTACTATAAATGGAAATGTAAATAA
>CATIWJ010312700.1:0-11776 GCA_949640765.1 Croton laevigatus
TGATATATGTTGCTGTAAGTAGAAGTTCAGACCATAAAAATTTAGGTAAATTGGCTTGTATTAGGAAAGATCTGGCCACATTTAAGAGTTCTTTGTGTTTTCTCTCTACTCTCCCATTTTGTTGTGGTGAGTAGGGGCAAGTGTCATTGATCTACTCCATGAAAGGTAATTCCTCCCATTTAGAGAGATTGTGACTAGAGTTGTGGTTGATTGATCTGAGTTTGAAATGTAGTAAGCATCTTCTACAGTTACTGATTGTCTTGATTCATTCGGCATTGTTGTAGTTGTTACTTGGTGATTCACAAGCTCCTTTGATCTTTTGGCTCTGATACCATGAAAAGAAATTGAAAGAGGTTGAAGAAGCTTCTCAAACTTAGAGATAACTCGTATGTGATGTTTATTTACTATTTTCTGTATATATATATATATATGTACAAAACAGTAACCGTCTTTGTTGACTTATAACTTATAACACAATCTAATTGGGCTTGGGCTTTACTATTACTTTCAGATGCCCTTACTAGAATTAACCCTAAAGTAAACACATCTTTTCTCTTCAGCCGCACACATCTTCTTCTCTTTTCTTTTCTACTAAGAACGATCTTCTTTGTTCAGGATCTTACAGTGTAAGTTTCAAATTCGATTTTTATTAATCACATTATTTGAACCAACATTAATGACATCCTTTATATATTAAAAAATATGTGGAAAGTTCAAAAGAAAGCTTTTTTTTTTTTTTTTTAAATTATATTACAAGTTTTATTGATTTAAATATTTGAAACTTCACCCCTTAAATTTAAATTAATAATTCTGTCACTATCAAACTACATATAACATTAGAACAATCAATACAAAATAATCCAAAGTATATTATCAATTAATACACAGTGCTTGCGGAAGCATATGGTTAACCTTCTTCTTTTACTTTAAAATATATATGGAAGGATGAAAGAATAATGCTTAAGCATATTCGTTAGGCAACAAAGAGACAAAGATTGGACCTTTCTCTATTGCTTAGAGTTCCATTTCATGTAATATTATTATTGGAGAACTGAGTTTTGATGAAAATTAGGTTACAGTTTATAAAGATGTGAGTTTAAGAATTGGTGTATATATATAAATTACAAGTAGGATGAGAAAAGCACGTGCTCACAGTCGTACTTATAAATCAAACTCTTAAAAAGGAGGCCAAGAGATTGGAGGAGGAGGAGGAGGTAGGTGTTGTTTATGGACTTTGCTTTGGTTGGTATTGTTTTTATATAATAATGGGGGTTAGGGTTGTTGGGAGGGTTTGGTCCCTCGAGCTTCTTCAAGGGTTTGCCAATTTTGACCTCTTATTTTGTATGCGGGAAATTCTCATAACTGCATACTTTTGATAAACCATCCACACTAATTTTTCTTTTGCACTAATCAATTTTTCAACTCTAATTCTTACCAATTTGAGAAGCTATCACCTTTAATTTTTTTTATTTGCACCCAGTGCCCTAAACAAGCTATTTTTCTGACATATCAATGGTCCAGACTAATTTGAATTTGATGAATTGTAAACACATTAAAAACTAGAACAGCTGGAGCTCTCACCTTCATTTTAAAATTAGCTTTATTAGCGTGAACAAAAAGAAGAAAGAAAATTGTACTAAAATAAATTTTTACTTAATTTTTTTTTATTATAGTCCTATTATTTTTTAATAATTTAAGAGCAATTAATATTTTAAGAAAATTTGATAATTTTTTTTAAGGACTAAGAAAATTAATTTTTTGATATTTTTTAAGAAAATTTTATATTGATACAAGATATTATATATTAAAAAAATTGATACCCTTTCTGTAGATGACGAAGATAATAATTAATAGTCACCAAAATTTATAAGTTGGACCCATATATGTAAAATTTTTAAGAAAATTGTATCATATTTTCTGGATATAATTATTTGGGTATGGAGTGAGTAATAAATTATACATAATAATAATAAAAAAAAAAGTTGTTCAATCTTTTAAAATATTCTCTTTCTCTTTTTTTTACCTTTAGTTACTCCCAAGGAGAAAATATTCTCATTCTCAGGCTTTATAAAAAAACAGACCGAATTCTTGATTCATAATTTCAATGTAAACTGCTAAATTATATTTAAGGTGTTAAATGTTAATCGAATCTAAACTTAATTAGCTAAAAGTAATGAACAAAATAAATATGCCCGATGGATTAGAAAATGAACCCATCTGCAACTTTTTTTTCATTTTAAAGTCTTTCATTTCGCTGACCTAAAACAAAAAAGTAAACGAAGACAAAAAGGAAATATCTAATCTAATACCCAAAAATCAATATCACTTAGTTCTCAAGAAAAATAAAAATCGACACATAAAAACGAAAAATAAAATATAAGAAAAGTGAAAATTCAATTAGACGATCGTTCATAAGCAGCAGCCATCAATTTTCCCTCTGTTGTGCCAACTGGTAGGAAGAAAGAAACTCGTCATTGCAGCGTATCTATAAGACAACGGACCCATCTTCGATTTCTTCTACATTTGATCATTGAACTCCACTTTCCCTCGTCTTTTTTTTCTCTTCTTTCAATTGAAATGGACGTGTAACTTGGTGCTTTACACATCCCATTCCCATCTGTCCATCTTCTTCTCCGCCACCTTGTCTCCTATTAAACTCTCTCCCCCATCTTTTTCATTCATCACTTCTTTTTCTGTTCTTCGATTTATCCGCTAACTGCCTATATAACCAGGTGAGATTCTCTTTTCCCATTTTATATATCGTCTAAATCTTGCGTCTTTCTTGTGCTTTCCATTTTCTAGCTGATTTCTAGTTTCTGGGTTCATTTGAGGTCATTTAGCTTTCGTTTTTCCTTTTGTTTCTGTCAAATTTTAGATTTTGATAAGAAATGGGCGTTGGATTCGCCTGTTTGGATTTTGTAAAAATAGCAACAATTTGCAAATACAGATCCGTATTTGTTGTGATTAGTGTTGATTTAATTTAAGATAACTGCTTTTTCTGAATTTCCTTATTTTGTAAATTGTTCTTCTTTGCTTCCTTTGTCACTTTTGACCTTCGAAAAAGGAATATGCTATATTCTGTTTTTAATGCTCAGTGAACTAATCTAGATTTCTGTATATGATGCCTTATTTTTTGCTCCTTTAATTGAAGTAGGCGTTCCATGTGAAACTGAAATGGATCAAGAAACTTGTTTTTAGAATTTTAACTTGCATTCATTAGTTGCTGTTTCTTGAATTCACAGAATGGCCGCAGCTGTATTTCACCAAGCTATAGGGGGTCTTCAATCCTATCAACATCTTCAAAACTCTGGCTTTCATCAAGAGAATGGAAGTGTTTCAGTAAAATCCATATCAAAAGGTTTTAAGCTTGATAGTGGATTGTTAGTGTCCAAACAAAGGGTTTATAGCTCTGGCAAGAGGAATTCCAGTGTTGTTCAAGCTTCTGCGTCTCAAACTCCAGTGGCTGATCCAATTTTAACCCCATCACATGACAGTACCAGTGAATTCCCAAAGAAATCGAGTAACTTACTATTCTATTTCCATTTCCAAAACTTGTTTCACATTCTAGTCTTCAAAGTGGAGAAACTGTTCAAATCAATGCTAAAAGTTAAAAGCCCTCTTCTTTGAATTTGTGAGATTTATCCTGGGCTATATAATTAAGTTTTCTCCTTTCATGTGAAATCTTCTAATTGTTGTATAATAATCAATTCAGGTGAGGCAGCTCTTATATTGATTAGGCATGGAGAGTCACTATGGAATGAAAAGAACCTGTTTACAGGGTGTGTTGATGTGCCACTAACAAAGAAGGGTGTTGAAGAGGCAATTGAAGCTGGTAAAAGAATCAGCAATATACCTGTAGATATGATCTATACATCGTCCTTGATTCGTGCACAGATGACTGCTATGCTTGCCATGACTCAGCACCGTCATCGAAAGGTAATGTTTGGAAACACCAAGTGTGTGTTAGAATAACAGGTTTGTTTTCTGGTAGTAACAATTTATCACCTTCTTTAATTGAATGGAGCTTATATTACGGTAATTGGTACAATGTTCGATTAGGCTGCAAAGCAAATTTGAAACTTATTCACATACAAGTGCAATTATGCATGAGCATGACTTTGTCCAAAAGTTTAGCTTTATGTCCAATTTGTTTGCTAATCTGTCATTAACTAACTGGCTACAGGTGCCAATCATTATGCACAATGAGAATGATCAGGCAAGATCTTGGAGTCAAATTTTTAGTGAAGACACAAAAAAGCAATCCATTTCAGTTATAACAGCTTGGCAATTAAATGAAAGAATGTAATCCTATGTTTCTATTGTTTCCTGTTTTCCTGTAATCAAGAGGTTTCTGAAAATATAGTTTTACTATACCACTCATTACATGGCTTTTTCTATAGGTATGGGGAATTACAAGGTCTGAATAAGCAGGAAACAGCAGATAGATTTGGGAAGGAACAAGTTCACGAGTGGCGCCGAAGTTATGACATTCCTCCACCGAATGGCGAGAGTTTGGAAATGTGTGCTGAAAGAGCTGTTGCTTATTTTAAAGATCAGGTGTGCTTGATTATGCTTTCCAGTTCTGTCCCATTGTACATTTGACCTCAATTTGGCATTTCATGTATATTTATCGCTGATTAGTATCTGACAACGCACTGCAGATTGAACCACAACTTCTTTCAGGAAAGAATGTTATGATTGCAGCGCATGGGAATTCACTGAGGTCCATCATCATGTACCTTGACGAATTAACTTCCCAGGAGGTAATCAGCTATCATGATATTGCAGTTTTAACCATCTGTGTAATTCTCTCATTTTGCTTTGCATATCCATTTTTTCATTTTTTGTCACAGGTTATCAGTTTAGAACTTTCAACCGGAATCCCTATGCTTTACATATTCAAAGAGGGTAGGTTCATTAGAAGGGGAAGCCCTGTAGCACCAACCGAGGCCGGGGTGTACGCATATACTCGGGTGAGTAATTTCTTTTTGCCTTATAGAATCGTAGAATCTCAATTTTGAAATTTAAATAGCCTAGCATATATACAAATGATTTATGGGTATATGTTGGTTAATTGCTCTGTAACAAGTGAGTCAGTAGGATGCTATCAAGCTTTTTACAGTAAAAACTAAAAATCTGGCAATGACACTATCAATGAATATCATTATGATGTTTTCAGAATGCATCCTTGAAAAACAAGTAATGTTTTGATTGAAATGAGGATGAAGAATTATGCATCTGCCAAAGTGGTAGGGGTTGCCAACTTCATTAGAAAATACTAAATGGGTTAACCAAAACCAACTCATTTTCTGCTATGAACTTCTGTGTTTTGTTTATTATTGTTTATTTACCATTTTCTTTCCTTCTCACCTAAATTTAACATAAGCAAAAATTCTAATACTGCAGAGATTAGCTCAGTATAGGCAGAAGTTGGATGAAATGTTGCATTGATATATATATGTCCCAACCGTTTGGTAAGCTTTATTTGGTTCTTGTTGTTTTCATACTACAGCTTCAACTTAATTTACTCTTTACGCCGGATTTAATTTCAAATAGTTGCTTTTCAGGGGGCTACCATTATCTCGTAAATCTAAACAAGAAAATGGAAAATATTTGGATAGAAGCAAACTGGTACTCTATTTTCAGGGTGTCCTGGTACTCTTCAAATATTGTAAACGAATGGACTGAAATAAATAAGAGCACCATTCATATAATATAGCATGTTTCAGCTTAGTTAGTTATTAGTACAAATTCGAGAACTGTGATATTAAGATTTATTTGTTTTTCTCCCCATTTATATTGATATGTTAACTGTTTGTTAATTCTACTTTCAAGCAATGACATATATAAATCCAATGTAAACGGCCTTTCACGTCCTCTATGCTGCAGAAAATGTGAACATTACTATTACTAATACCGTTTTCCCTCTTCCAAAGGCTTTCTGTTCTAGAGAACAGACAGCAGCTGTAAATTTCAAAGAAGCATTTTCAGATTCGACCTTTTCTTGGAAAATAAAGGTTGCACGAAAAATCAACCGCATAAAAATAATAATGAAAATGATCATTTAAAGGATTCTACTTTAAATGATATGTTAACTGTTTGTTAATTCTACTTTCAAGCAATGACATATATAAATCCAATGTAAACGGCCTTTCACGTTCTCTATGTTGCAGAAAATGTGAACATTACTATTACTAATACCGTTTTTCCTCTTCCAAAGGCTTTCTGTTCTAGAGAACAGACAGCAGCTATAAATTTCAAAGAAGCATTTTCAGTTTCGACCTTTTCTTGGAAAATAAAGGTTGCACGAAAAATCAACCGCATAAAAATAATAATGAAAATGATCATTTAAAGGCTACATGATGCCAACAAAACTAGCAATACCAGTTTACAAGCTAAGCCTTTAAAAACAAAGTTAAACGATAGTGTAACCTCTTTTAAGCACAACTGGTTGTTAAGCGCATTAATGTAACACTTCAACCGAGTTCAAACAAGCTCTTAGTCACGAATGAGCTAAAATAGCTCTTAACCGCGAAAGAGCCAAAGTACACGCATTTAACATGGAGCACTACATGGACAATTCCATTTCAGAAACTCAACTGGGAAAAATTATTTGTTGAAGAGGTTTCAAGTTTCTCACTAAAATAACACGTCAGGACAATTAGGTTACCATACCTTCACCAAAGTTAGGCACGTACAAGGTCATCATGGGTTATGTTCTTCATTTGGAGATATGTCTTCTGAGCTTTTCCTACTGCTGTCACTTAGATTCATATCGTCCTGAGGGGCAACAGTTTCCGAATCTATCCCACGAAACTGAGAGTTGTCTGTTTCATCATTTTCCAAAGCATCAGAATGTGAGTTTGCGTTGATATCTGAGGAAGCAGATGTTACTGCGGGTTGTGGCACTGCAGCAGGAATTGTCCCTCTATTCCAGAACAAAGGCATCGTCTTGTCATCCTCCTTCATCCTCTCTGCATATTTACTGATATCAAAACCTGAACTGTCTTTCCCACCAAATGAGGACTCGAGTTGGTCCATATCAAACAAATCCTCCATCACTTTCATAGAGTTCACTTCATCTGAGTAAACAAACTTGACTTTATTGTGAGTCTTGGGCTCTAGAAAAGCTTTTGCTACCTGCAACACAAGATTGTACTGACATTACAATACAAGCACATACTAAACTAGCACAGAAGTTTTGATTGAAAAAAGCAGACAGGCAATAAACTAACACCAGCGGCCTATTATTTTTCACACAGAACTCTCACTATACAGAACCATTAGATTATCTCCCCTAAATCATGCTCAGAACACAGCATTGAGATACCTATGAACCATTAAGTAGTACAATTGATGTTCATACAAATTAAATCAACTCACAACACTCTTTGCCAGGTTTATATGGTAATTCAGATAAAATCACCAAATATCTTTACTGGTTTAAAATCAGAAAATGGATATAAAATACTAAGAATCTTGTTTAATATCCACTGAATTTACTGGGATACAAGCCTTAGAATGGTCCACAAAACCCAACTCCAATTGTAGGCTCCATTGCCACATCATAAATTTAACAAATGTTACCTAGGACAGACTGACTCTAAACTCGATCTGATTCTGTGACAGAAATTTAAACATCATGAAAATGAATGATGTGAAAAATGATGCAAAAAAGGATCATGTTTGCTTACCATCCAAAATGGTTCAAAGAACTTAGGTGGGTTGTACAGTATAGCCAGCCCCAACCTTTCGGGATAATGGTCCTGTAGAACATGGGCTGTTTCCTTTGTCACCTTCAGTGAAATATGTGACAGATTGAAGCCATGGAAATCAATCAACCACACCATCTGCTCCTGATCTGCAGGTAAACTTAAAATGGCATTCTCCATGCAATACACCAAGTACCTAATTTGCCCTTTTGTGGACTTTGTGTTCTGTAATCAAAATGAACATTTGAGTTATGAAAATCAAACAGCATAGGCTATGTATGGTATGAGGAAAGAGATCGTGTAGGGTTCTTGGGTTGGCATACAAGAATTAGATTGCAATATTGCAAAAGATCAAGCCAATAAAAACATATTAGTTTCTGTTTTACTCATATGGTCATTAAGGATCACACTGTGATATTTAATATGCTTAGGTATCCAAACTGATAAATTTACATTGAAAATCCATTAACAAAAGAAAACCGTGCCTAATTTGAAGAGGAATAAAAATATGACTTGAACAGTGAAAAGTTCGCCAACTCTGGAAACAGAGATTAACCAAAGAATTTGAATATTTGCTCTTCTTAGAATCATGAATTGGACATTCCTTTTATATATGGCAGAGCAAAGCAAGAGAATGCCTTTGAGATGTAGACCAAAAACTTTCAACAACAAACTTAAAATTGCACAACATTCAGAGAAAGATCTGTGGAAATGTCAGATAAAACCTGGCAACTGGGTCTCATGACAAGAACAGTTCTCCCATGCTTGTCAAAATAGTTTGATCTATAGATTTTTCCTGTCTCTGCTTCACGAGCAATTTCTTCCTACACCACACATAAAATTTAGCGAAATAGTTTAATAACATTGCATTAGAAGTAATATTGCACAACTAAAATTTCATCACGACCAAGAACACGCAGGTTAACTTTTTACAAAATGAAAAGTCTAGGCAATTTCCCTTATGTGTTAGAACCAACCACATGGGAACTGGGAACAAGTCTCCGTTTTAGCGCTCTTTAAAAAGGCCACTTTTGAGAGAAATAACAAATTTAAAAAAAAAAATGTAGAAAAATGATTATTAAACCTTTTTGTAATTGCTTGCCTGCTGTAACTTCAGAAAATAAGTTAAAAGAATTATTATAAGCAACCAAGGAAATGAGTAAATAGTTTTTGCATCCAACCATTCAGGCCTAAAGAAAAGATAATAAGAACAGAAAAGGAAGGTAACATACCCAGCGAATCTCTTCTGGTTTATATCCCGCTCTCCATTTTAATGTATCTTTCAACATTTTTGTTGCTTTCTTCACACTCCAATTTCGTGCTCTTAGGTATCTGGAGACTGATGCATCAGAACAATAAATGGACAACTTCTCAGGCAATGGCCCCACCAACCTTCTTACCTCTTTAATCTGTTAACAGGCAAACATCAAAACTTCAATAAGCTGAAAAACATTTCCGTCTATTTCCAGAATCAAAACTGTTTGCATTCCTTCAATTGTCTATAATATATATTTTAAATTATTCATAAATTATAACAAAGCTACAATGAGTAGTCATAATGAAATAGACTAGCATATCAATCAGCCATACTTTTGTTTGCTGTTCTTCAGTTGTCAAGGCCTTCTCAAAGCCATTTGAAGAAGATTTCTTCATACCCTCGCTCATTGTAAGTTTACCTGAAAGGTATCAGTTGAACATATAAGAAACTCGGTATAATGTACTATCTCCTTTTTTAACAGGAATGGAAATGCAAGCACACATGGCACAAACTCGATATCAACAAGATAATTATGACTCCCCAAAATTAAGGTTATAATTGGGAGTGAATCTACTGTGAAAGGCCTAACCAAGCATATACGCATCAAATAGTTTATAACTCCTTTGTAATTGGTTCAATGAACAATTATGTACATTGGTATTCTGTGAAGGAAAATTGAAGCCCAAAAATTTATCGCTCTAACAACTTCATAACTATGGAATTTGACATCTTTAGAGCAAATTTTGCCAAAAAAACCGAAGTCTTTAAATGAATTCCATATTTCTTGAAATTCATTATACATTAAACTTATGTGCCCACTTTTCTACAAGTAAATCAATCGTATAATCCTCTTCTCTCTTTTAAGAAATGCTGGATCTTTAGGAATCACGGAATAATATCCACATTCCTCAGGAACAATCCTCACTTAAAATTAAGTTGAAATTCAGGTCTTCAAAAAGCTTATAAACATGAGAATTCAATTGCAAATGAATCCTACCACAGCAAGTCTTCGTTCATTTGCTTTGAAACAGAGTGAAGCTACTGCTTTAGCTGCTATTTGCCATTGCCGTAATAGCAAAACAGCAGTAACAATAAAACATGCTAAGTACTCATAATTAGCCCAAAAACATCGGAGGAAACAAATCTATACAGCCCCACCACAGCACCTAAAACTAACTATCGATGACAGGCCAGATCAATCAACTGATTAAAACTAATATATTGGTTTATCCTACACGCATTTTCTCCTAGGAAAAAAAAAATTACAATTGAATCAAAATGATAATGTTTTCAAAAAAAAAAAAAGAAAAAGAAAACTTTGAGCCATAATTGATAATTGGGTTATTGGCAAAAGAAAAATTTTTTTAAAAAAAATCGAAATCTAAATCAAAACGAAAAATATGCTGCTAAATAATATAGTCAACAAAATGGCATTTTTAATCTGATAAATATACTGACTATAATTGTGGATAAATAATAAAAAACGATTACCAAATTAAAAGATAAATCAAAATCTAAGACTTATAAAGCAGAGTATCGACGAAAAGATCGGAGAAATAATGAACTGACCTGGCCGATTAGATAAATAATTAATTTAAGCCTGAAAAAACAGAGCAAAGCGATAGTTGAGGGGAGGCTGTTGAAAAGCAGGAGGTCAAACTACGACAAGGGCAGGGTGTGGTGTTGAAGAAAGAGTATCAGTTTCAGGAATCAGGATCCACACCACACACACGCTCAAAATCGATTTTACAAACAAGGAAGCTGAGTTGGAAATCCTTTGTATTTTTTTTTTTTTTTTAAACATAGTTGGAAATGCTTTGTAATTTAGACAAAATGTGTGATCAGGACATTAAGACACGTCACTTTATATGATGTCGGCCCGTTCCCGCCAGCAGTAGCTTACAACTTTTTAAAAAAAAAAAAAACCAGTAGCTTAGAACTTAGATGTCTAAAATAACCCTGTTTTTTATATCTCTGGAAGAAAATATCTTTGTACCTTGTTAGGGCATGTTCGACTTTTATGTTGGACAATCCAAGAATATGGCAAAAGTTTTTTAGGGGAGAGCATTTGAGATTACCTTTTTGATCCCCGAATATTTTATGTTATTCAAAATAATAAAATGGTCATGGGATTCATTACTTTCTTAAAAGGAAAAGGTTGAGATCTTCAAGTTCCCATGGATTCGTTTTAAGTTTATTGGTAGTAGTATGTTTTCGCAAAATTCTAATGCATATTATAGTGTTTTTAAAAAAAACAAAAAACACCGCAGCAAAAGATTTGGTAACTATTTAACATAATTTCAAATAGGAAATCACATGATTTAGTTATTTACCATCCTATTGATAAAAACTATTATTTTTTTTTTGGGATAATCCAAAAAAACTCCCTATGTTTATACTAAATATACAAAAATCTCTCTGTCTTTTTTTTTCCAACAAAAAAATCCCTATATTATATTTCCGTTAACAATTTCCTCATTCTGTCTATTTTTTCTATTAAAATAAAGGTTGAAGGATCAAAATGTAATTTTACGTGCATCATCTTCTTCCTTGGTAAAAGATTGAGGACCGAAATGGAAATTTTCCCATCTTCCTCATGAACCCTAGCGCCGCCCAACTGTGAACCGCCTCGCCGGCTCGCCGCTGCTCCAGATCGAAAGGGTTGAAGAAAAAATAGTGGTCATCGTGAAAATCTCCACCGTTAACGAATGCAATCAACCACCACCGCCACATTCTTTCATAGCTTTCAAAATTCAGAATCAAATTACATACAAAAAATAAAAAACTTTTCAAAATTCACTATCAA
>CATIWJ010312752.1:0-11744 GCA_949640765.1 Croton laevigatus
GTAGGCTTGAGTTGTAGCCGAACCACTATAAATCTCTTGTTCATCAACCTATCCTTTTATCTTCCAAAACTTCCATCAAAGTTTCAATCCACCATATTCCGCACTTAAACCAAAATTTTTATTAGCCAACTAATTCACCCTCCCTCTTAGTTGCCCTAAGGGACCAACAATTGAAACAAACAATGAACGTCATTTATTTGAATCAAGCAATAGATCAAATTCAAGAAATAACTAGTTGTACACCCTAGAAATTAATCAAACTCAATCATATATTAATTCAGAAAAATCTTTAATATCATTCAAATAAAAGAAACTAAGAAAACCCATTAAATCTCACACTTACAATCAATTGCAATTGGCTTCCTTCAACCAAGGATTAGAGTTTTAGCCACTAAAGGCCATGGAAAAAGCTCTCCAAATGAAGAAAAGAAATCTGTTGTGTGAGAGAATAAATGATACAAATGAAAACGTGAACAGTCCCCTTCCTCTTCTGGACGTGCAAAAAAGCCTCCCCTGTTTCTGATTTATGCTTCCTTTTATATCCAGCTGCAGCCCCTCTCTTCATTTAATTAATTTCAGCATGCCCATTTCTCTGCCCAAGGATGCACGCCTGTCACCTATTGTTGCCATTTGAAGAATACAACTTT
Source organism: Croton laevigatus (assembly GCA_949640765.1). Lineage (NCBI taxonomy): Eukaryota > Viridiplantae > Streptophyta > Magnoliopsida > Malpighiales > Euphorbiaceae > Croton > Croton laevigatus. Next base: position 648 of record CATIWJ010312752.1, read on the forward strand.
ATTGAGACAGCAAAACCATTATCTTGAGCATAGTAATTTCCAGCCCCCCATAACTCTGCCATTACCGAATCTTTTCTTTGCTCTCTCACATGTTCTATGTTTCCTTTGAAAGTGATGAAAGGAAGACTGAAAATGTGTGCTTATTTCCTTGCCCATGGATGCATCAAAGCTGAGGTTTTTGTTCCGGAAATCTCCTCCTATGGCTGTCAAAAAGAATGGGGAAAGACATAAAAAAACGTCACTCCACTAAGAGGTGGTTGACTCCTTCCCAAAAAAGCTAATTTCCACTTAATTCTCCATAAAAACAAGGGCCCACATAAATATAACAAAAATGCCCTAATAATTCATGTTCAAGTTTTCTTCCTAGACCTTTAATTAAGCTCAAAATATCAAATAAAGTCGTAGATCAATAGCTCAATTAAAACTTGAATAATTAAGCTTCAAATGCTTCCTTTTTGTCAAATCCAATGATTCCTAATCAAAATAATAAAAACTAAATAAAATTCCACAATTAAGAACATTAATTACCAAATAAACACAATATTAGGAACCGAAAATATGTTAGATTTGCAAGTTATCAATGACATGATCATTAAAAGTGCAAAAGCGGAAGACCATGCTAGAGACATAGCCACGGTATTGAAGGTCCTCCAATATAATAAGTTGAAGCTGAATCTGGAAAAATGTGTCTTTGGGGTTCCAACATGAAAGTTCTTGGGGTATATGGTCTCTTAGAGAGGGATAGAGGCCAACCCTAAAAAGATAAAAGCAGTTCTAGACATGAAACCTCCCTCATCTGTGAAAGAGATCCAGCAACTGAATGGCAGAATCGCTGCCCTGGGACGGTTTATCTCATGCTCTGCCAAACGATGTCAACCTTTCTTCAAAGCTTTGAAGGGCCTCAAGAATTTCAAATGGATAGATGAATGTCTTTAAGTCCTTTAAAGAACTCAAGACTTTCTGAACATCTCCTCCACTCCTCAGCCGACCAGTCCATGGAGAGGACTTATATGTTTATCTGGCTACTACTAAAAATACTGTTGCAGCAGTGTTAGTTAGAGAGGAAGAAGGGGAGCAATTTTCCATTTATTATGTCAGTCGAGTGTTGCAAGATGCTAAGCTTTAGTACCCAAAGTTGGAAAAATATGCTCTGGCCTTATTATGTCAACTCAGAAGCTGCGCCATTATTTTGAAGCTCATACTGTCATTGTCAGGACAAACCTCCATCTCCATAAGATCCTTCAAAAGCCTGAAACATCAAGGAGAATTGCTAAATAGGAGGTAAAAATTAGAGTTTATGGTGTAAAATATGAGGCACAAAAGTCTTTGAAGGCTCAAGTGTTGGCAGACTTCATAGCTAAATTGACCCCTGTCGACAAACCCTAAAATACTCCCATAGAAAAGTGGCAGATGTGGATGGACGAAGCCAAATGTACTAAAGGATTCTGGGTTGTATTGTCATTAAGGGACCTCACCAGTTGATCTTCAAGTATGCTGCAAGGCTAGAGTTTAATATTTCCAACAACAGAGCTGAGTATGAAGCCCTCCTGAATAGGTTGAAGTTGGCCAAGAAAATTGGAATGGATCACTTGTCAATCTATAGTGATTCACAACTAGTAGTGAATCAAATCCAAGGCAACTTCAAGGTAAAAAAAGATGAGTTGTTCCATATGTGGCGATAGCTCAAAAGATGATGCCAGTGGGATAGAAGATAGTTCAGGTTCTAAGGGAACAGACATCAGAGGTCGATATGATAGCTAAGGCAGCAGCCCAAGACCGAGTAGAGGACTTGAAAAACATACCACTAACCATGCAGGAGTTCCCTACATCTAGAGGGGAACATCTATGTGTAGTGCAGTGGCAAGACAGCTGGATGGAACCTATCGTTCAATGGTTGGCAAGGGAAAAGCTACTAGATGATAAGAAAAAGGCAGAGAAGCTTATAAGGAAAGCTAAATAGTACAGCTGGTTCTGAGATGATCTTTATAGACGATCCCGAACCCATCTATAGTTAAGATGTATCCCAGAGCAGAGGGGATAATATGTATTAAGGGAAATTCATGAAGGGATCTGTGGGGAACATGAGGCTGGCTCCACTCTGGCTGGCAAGGCCCCCCTACAAGGGTACTACTAGCCTACCATCAAGATTGATGCTAATGAGATAGTGAAGAAATGCCAAATATGTCAGGAGCATGCCAATGTTCAAAGAGTTCATACCTCTTCTCTTTCTCCTATCGGCGCTGTGTGACCTTTTCACCAGTAGGGATTGATATATTGGGTCATTTTCTAAGAGGTTTGAGATAATGCAAGTTCCTCATTGTAGTAATCGATCACTTCTCCAAATAGCCCGAAGCAGAACCGGTAGCAACAATCACTCAGAAAGGGGTCACAGATTTTGTTTATAAGAGCATTGCAATGAGGTTCGAGATCCCTGGCATCATTATTACTGATAATGACAAACAATTTGATTCTAAACAGTTCTGATCATTTTGTGAAGGTCTTCATATTGATCTACAGTTTTCTTCAGTAACTCATCCACAGACCAATGGTCAAACAGAAGTCACGAATAGAACGATCCTTCAAGGGTTGAAGAAGAGATTGGATGACAAGAAAGGTAAGTGGGTTGATGAGCTGCATAGTGTCCTCTGGAGTTTTAGAACAACTCCCAGGTCTCCAACCGGTGAAACTCCTTTTTTTTAGTGTATGGGAGTGAAGCAGTAGTTCAAGTAGAGATCGGTCAACCATCCTTCAGAGTTGAGTTTGCGGCTGAAGTTGGTTAGAATATAGAAAGAAGGACAGACCTCGACTTAGTTGAAGAACTAAGAGATCTCGCTAATACACGAGCAGCATCATATAGATAGAAGATCGCTCGTTATCATAACAGAAAAGTCAAACATCGAACATTTCAAGAGGGCGATCTTGTCATGAAGAAAGCATAGATCACTAGAGGAAATGCAGGAGTCAGCAAACTACAGCTTAACTAGCTAGGACCTTTCAGGATCAATAGAGTCTTGGGCCTAGGAGCTTATCGATTAGAAGACATAAAAGGGAAAATTCAACCCCATTCTTAGAATGTGGACAACCTCAAGATTTATTATCAGTAATGTATTTATATTTATTTTTGAGATTAACAATGTTATCTCTGTAAATTTTTATCAGTCCACAAATATGATGAGAGTGCTACAGGGATACCAACCTAGTTGGGATCGCTCGGTACATCTACTGATCTTGGCAACATCAATAAAATGATAGCTTCGCCAATTTATCTTTACATTTCTATTACAACACACCTTCATAATAGCATTTATATTCCACACAATCAACACTCCGACCCATTTAAATGGAGGCAGCTGCTTACAAGGTCTCTTCTTCATAGAACAACCAAAAGGACAAAGTCCTTTAATTTCGCCAAGAGAATGAGCGTGATCCATGGATCACCCTTCCACGAAGTATTTCGCCAAGTGAATGAGCGCGATCCATGGATCGCCCTTCCACAAAGTATTTCGCCAAGTGAATGAGCGCGATCCACGGATCGCCTTTTCATGGAGTATTTCACCAAGTGAATGAGCGTGATCCACGGATCGCCCTTTCACAAAGTATTTCCCCAAGTGAATGAGTGCGATCCACGGATTGCCCTTTCATAAAAATCGACAAGTGAGTGAGTATGATCCATGGATCATCCCTTCCCGAAATATCCTCGCCAAAATAGTTTAGGTACAATCCATGGATTGTCCCTGCATGCGTAAGTCATCGAGTGACAATGATTTATGGATCATCCTCCCATTAAGAAAACACACATATAAAGACTAAGGTTGCATCAGTTTACCATCAACTTTAAACATCAAGCATAAAGTTACGGTCAAGATACGAACCAAAAGAAGAAGTTCATTTCATTCCCAAAATAAAATGTATAAGTACATAAAAAAAATCCTAATCTACATTTACAACATCGTCCGTCTAGCCATCAGCTGGATTGATATGGGAATTCTGTTGTTCGAAAGGAGGATCACGTGGCTCATCCTTGGGATGCTCAGGAGGATTTTCTTCATTATGCGAAGAAGGATCTGTATGCTGCTCCTCTAGTCTTGATACATCATCCCTCCCTTCTTCAGGGAGAGGAACCCTCTCGACGACCTCTGAAGATCGCTCGTCAGTAGGATGATCATCTTCATCCTGATCACTTTCATCATCTCCAATATCTGAGGGTCACATCTTGAAGACCTTGGGACCCGGTTTAAATGTTGTTAGCGCATCAGCGATGTCACCTCCTCCCAACTCTTGACTTCTTCTAATAGTTGGTCGCGAAAGCCAATCAACTAGGTCGCGCTATTCATCTTGACATGGGTCACCTCTTTTTCGGACCGAGAAAGTTCCCCTTCACTATACTAAGTTCCTCCTTTGTACCTCCAAGCCATACCAGAGGCTCCGCTCCCTACCATGGGTAACCTCCAACTCAGCGCCAACTCTCTTAAGCTCCGTATCTTTTCTTTGGAGCTCTACATCTTTTCTTTGAATCTGAGCAGTTAGTTCGCCAAATTGGTCTTCATATTTGGCCATCTCCAATACTAGCTCAGAGTTCTTTCTCTTAAGCTCAGCTTTTATCTGCTTTAACGCCTTTTCCATATCATGAGCTGCACACAGATCAGAATTCATAAGTGAGGCCTCAGTATGAAAGAGCTCCAGCGCCTGCAATATAAATTTTTATTAAATAGTATTCATATCATTAGTGTTGTGTGTTTAAGCGATAATGCCCCACCTGCAAGCAGTAGCTGTATCCGAGGGCGACCCTGTCCGCTCGCCACATTTCTACGAACCTTCTTCTATTAGCAAATATCAAGACCAACCTGCTGACGTCCCGTGCCAGGCCAAGATGAGCCAGGGTCGGGTTCGCCCCGGACTTCTCCGTAGCAAATTGCTCAAAGGTGACACCCCCCACTCTCAGCTCTTGCTAGGGGATCAACCTTTTGTCATTTTTTCGGAGGAGGATGCTCTTCCGCCCTAAACCTTGCAGCTAGATCTCCTTGACTGGTCATAGCTTGTTCCGCTAATACCTCCACTGCTAGTAAAGGTACCTTTGATGGTGGAGGTGCTTTCGTATTAACTTCAGGTTCCTTCCTCTTTCCTTGAGGTCCTTTTCCCTTGTCAGGAAGCTCCTTCCCTTTGCTCTGGTCTTCTGGCCAGATCGCCTTCTGGCTGCCTTTTCCTCCCTCTTCTTGAACCAACGTCATACATGCAACAGTAAAAAATGATGTTACGATCAGTACTAAGATTGAACACAAAATAGTATGTGCAATGTTTACCGCCACTCAGATTCAAGCGATGCCCCTTGTGTTCCATCATCACCCCCGAGTACCAGTGCTCCGTTAGGTGGCTTTCATTATATCGCCCATCTGCCACCATATTAAAAAGCCTATCTAAATGCTTATTTTCCTTATGACTCAGAGGAGAGAGCTCTTTCGATTTCACGAGCTCAACCTTTTTATTCCACCTCTAAGGGATGGCGCACAGAGAAGGGTGAGAAACCACAAAATACTGAGACTTCCAGTGTTTTTTTAAAGAAGATGGCAGATTAAACATCTTCTTCTCTGCTTGAATATACAGATGATTGAACCTCTTGTTTGATTCTATCCTGTATAACTCCAAGACCTCTCACAGGTTCGGCGCAAAAGGTTTAGGACAGGTAGAGAACAAAATCTATATCAATCGAAGGATCTTCCAAAAGTCCGGATGCAGCTAAGTGATGTTGATTATATATCTGTTCAGAAAATCCTCCTCTACTTGGATCAGGGGAAACCTCAACCCTAATACCAGATCTTCCATGTAGACGACCCTACCGTCACATGAAGGGATCTGGTCGGCACCACTTTTACTATCAGGCAAAGATATCTCTAAATAATTGGGGATATCATATAAGAATGCCATCTCTTTGACCTCCTGTAGGCTCAGTCGACTTCAAATGTTGCTAACAAAGCGCGCCTGAGGGGTTTCTTTTCTTCCTTTCGGCATCGGCTCATTCGCCTTTTTCCTCCTACTCATTTTCGAGGATCGGCAGCCTTAGAAATATTTATCCCCCGACCACCTCTACTTGAAGCTGGCATGATCGCCAATGGCTATGCCACTCACAGAACCTCCTAGACGGCTAAGGGTCGTCTTTTTCTCCTTTGCCCTAGAGGAGTTTCTCGGACTCCTCATACTCATTCACCAAATGATATTGTCTTCCGGAGGTAGATGTCCCTTCAGTTTGATGGGGGGACACGGATACTCCACATTCTTCGACTATGGCGGACACCGTATGGCCGGAATTCTCATCGAAAAACTGGGGGTCAAATGCTACTGATAGATTCTGGGAATCGCTCTGATCACTCATTTTCCTCTCAACTAAACCTAAAACTTAATGAAATTAATTAAGAAAAGCAAATAGAACAAGATTCTACCTTTTTTTGGAGGGGGAAGAGTACGGATGATGCTAAATTGAACAAGAAAAGTTGAAGAATTGTAGCAAAAATCTCTGAGCAATAATGGCAAGCAAAGTTTCAAATCGAAAAAGAGTTTGGTATTTATAGACAAGGATGACGTGATGGTTTCAGAAATGAAAAGTCATCCATTGTGACGATTTCAAAATAGAGGCGACGTTTCACCTAAAAATTGCCACGTGTCGTGCAGGGATCATGGGCGGGAAAAACCCGCTGCCTCAAAATTAAATAATGCCACCTAAAAATTATGAGGTGTGCCCTAATGGGTATGCGGCCTCAAAGTCCAACGAGATAATTGTCCAAGAGATACCAAGGTTCAGACTCGTAGAGATCGACAAGAGAAGTTTGAATCCTCAGTCTTTGCCTAAGGAACTTGGAGGGGGGGACATGTGATGACATCGTCCCCTGAATGGTCAGCACTAGACGAGCCATGAGACTAGAAAACGCTATATGGGCTGGGCGAAGGCCCAAGGTCAACACAGGCTTAGTATAGGTCTGGGATGTTCAGCATCTTGGATGTTCAGGCCAACGTCCATGAACCATCCAGGGATCGTCCTCAGGTCAGCTCGGGCCGATGTCCATGAGCCATCAGGGATCGTCCTCAGGTTAACTCGGGCCATACTCCCGGTAATCATTACTTATAGTTTAGATAACCAAGCATGCAACCCATACTCTGACATGTATGGGTTGCGTAATGTGCATTATTATCATCATTACGGAGAGTTGACATTTATGGTCATCATTACGAGGAGTTAACGTGTAAACAACCATTAAGAAATCTCTACTATAAATACCATAAGAATCTACTATTCACGGGTAATCTCTCTCAATCTTTTATTCTCTAATCTCCATTCTAATTATAGACGATCTCACATCTGACTTAAGTATCGGAGTATTTGCCAAGGCAACACCCTTGCTCTTTTCTTTGTTTTCAGGATCATCCCTTCAAGGCTCTATCACATAGCCACTTCAAGGTGAACTATAGCTCGAATCAGTTTTCCCTTTTTTAGCCTCGGAAACATCAAGAACATATTTATAATCCTCTCATCAAGGTATCGACATCTTGATGCCAGTTTCATCACTGTTTCCGGCAATCAATGCAAAATTTAGCCTATCGATTTTTGCATTTTACTATTGAAAGTCTACAAAGCGATTAGGTCTGATGAATGATAGACAAAGGCCTTATATAGGGAGACCAAGGCGGTGAGATCCCAAAAATCTCTTGTCCAATAGGACTTATAGGGCCCCTAAAATCTTGGAGCTCAATAGGCCCCTGGATCTATAACAGAAAGACAAGCGATTGAGGATTGAAGCAGAGCAACATTTCAGTTCCATTGTAGAATTGAAATTCTAAAGAATACCAGCCATAGATAAAGATCATAATTTAGATACCCAATTTATAGGACCTAAATTGCATAAGTAGCAAAAAGCTCCTCTCTTTTTGTAGCAGTAGTACGAGCACGTGGCTACAAAGCAAAGCGAGTTGCTGCTTTTCACAAAAAAGTAGCGGCAAAATATGTGTCACCATAAAGGCTTCACTTCCAATGCTGTTTATTTATTTATTTATAGGGTATTTTTAGAGTTCTAAATTTGAACATATTTATTTACCCTTTTTTTATCTCATGATATTTTTAGTTAAAAGTAAAAATTATGGAAAGATATTATTATTTAGTTGTTATATTTTTATGAAATTAATAATTTTGTACCTATTTTTCAAAAAATTATATGATTATGTCCATATTTTTCTTCAATTTAATGATTTTCTGTTTCTGGTTTATTTTTATTAACGTCCATAAAAAGACAATTACATTGGAATCCAAGTCTTTTGCATCAAAAACCCCAAATTACACTGTTTTCTTGAATAATTATATAGTGGAACAGTGACGGAAAGAGTATTGATTTTGATTTCGTCGGAAAGAGTATTATCCCAACCATGCATAGCCCTTAGATTGATTCCATCATAAAGGATTATCACCAACACACTTGTGAATAATTCTTGTCAAGTTTGGCCAGAGTGATCTCATATTTACGGTCTTCATTTTACTTTAATCTGTCTTTAATTTTTGTTGATTCTTTCTAGAAATTAAATTAACACTTATGAATCACTTATGTTAATTTTATCGGCACGACATTACAATTACCTTACAGTCTATCTTTGTATGTCAATTGGTTCAGCGTAAAAATTACACTTAATAGGAAACTATTTGTTAAAAAAAAAAAAAAAAGGAAGCTACTGATACAAAGTTTACAAATAAACACTTAAATCGGATTTTAATTTGAAATTCAACAAAAATCAAACTTGGCATGTTATGGGTACATATTTAGGGTCATGTCGCCTAGTTAGATTTTTCACTAGATCCCATTTGACATTAAATGGTATAAATTGCTAAAATTATGTTTAAAAATTTTAAAATCTCTAACTGATCAATTATATAAGTTGTTGAGTAAATATGCTGATTTATAATTTCTAGGACTAAATTGTCATTCTCTGAGAATTAGTGATTGAATTAGTGGTTGTTGATCTGTTAAAAAAAAAAAGGGAATTAGTGGTTGTTTGTTGATGATTGTGGCTTAGAGAAACTAAAATCAACCCCAAATGCAGCTTGCCCAATAATATCCATGGCCAAAAAATATTAAATTATTTTTACATAATATGCAGTTTAAATCCCAAACCGCAGTGCTCAAGCTGCAAAACAAATTGCAACATGTGATTTCTATAAATTACAAACTACAAATTGAACTGCATATGCAGTTGAACCATAAAAAATATGCAGGTCGATTTGCAGAGCCGGCTCCAATGGGAGGCCACCTAAGCAGCTGCCTAGGGCTCCCATTTTAGGGGGCCTCCACCAAAAAAATAATATATATATAAATTCATTTTTTTAAAATTAAATTTTTAAATTTTTTTTTAAAAATAACAAAATATCATAAATAAAAGAGACCCGCTATTGACTGAAAAAAAAGAGTCTCATCTCTATTAAAAATAAATTATTTGTTTATATAATATTTTTTATTATATTATATACATTTAATTTTTATTGTCTATAGTTGTCAAAAATTACTTATAAAAGTAATAAAGAAACATATGAAAAGTCTCATTCATTTCAATTGCCTTGGGCCTCCAAAATACTGGAGACGACCCTGTCGATTTGATGCGGTTTTACAATTTTGGTCCATTTCTGCTTACCCCTTTGTGTAGTGATCGAATGAATAAAATAAAGCATTAAAACATCTTATTTTATTTAATTTTATAAAATATAAAGCAAGAAAATATTATTATAGTGCAAGATTGAGATTTATGTTCTAGTTTTTGGCCTTTCATATGTTTGTGCCCTCAACTTTGCGGGGAGTCACAAACACACTCAAAAATGAATTTTGTGTAAATTTGCATCCAATTTCTAAAATTTAGTCAATTTCTAAAATGAACATAAAACTTCTTCACATTAGTGGCAATTAGCCAATCTTTAACCATGCTTAAAGTCTACAAGATGGCTTAGTCTAGAATGGATTATTTCCACATTGGATGCTGAAGTGAATTGTATTTAAGAAGCAAACCGAATCCATTCACATTTACCAATGTAAAAAAGTGGGATTCATTGGTTATTTTTCATAGATATTACTTTAATTTTGAGTATTTTTACAAGTCAGTATCTAAATCCAAATAAAAAATTTGCTTTAAGTAAATCATAAAGAAAATTCATTTTTATATGATAGATTAGTGAGACTAAATCTGATGCATCCATAAACTAAATAAAATGTAGTATGCATACATGAAGAGAAAAAGGAAAGCGTTAAAGAGACTAAAAAGACCATTTAGCACCAAAGACCTCTGCCAAAAACTTGATTTAAGAATACCTAAACTAATTAAAGGTATCTTTAGAATTGTGGATTTGTCCTAACTTAAACAACAATCTGTTTCACTATCGAAATTATTTTTTATCTTTCAATTCAAAATATTAACCAGATTTATACCCGCATTAATTCTGCATTTATTTTTTTACTTTTAAAAAAAGTAATATTTTTTTTATTAAATCTTTTATTTTTTTCACAAAATCTTTTAGATTCTTCTATAATGTCCAAAATGACATTAGAAATATGTAGAATCAAAATTCAAAAGATTTAAAAAATACAATTTATCTTTTAAATCAGAATTCAAAACATTTTAAATTCAAACGATATAATTTGTCTTTTAAATCAGAATTCATCAATTTTTTTTTGTTATAGTTTTGAAATTCTAGAAGTCAATTAACATAAAATTTCATTTTATATTTTTTTAAATAATAGTTTTTCTAAATTTAACTTTTAAATTTTTTTAAATACTGATCCATTTTGAAATTAAAATTTGTTCTCAAATATTATAACATAAAAAATCATATTATTTATTTAATTAGAAATATAAGGATTCTTTAATAATATCTAATAAAATGTTTATAATATTTACTTCTAAACATAAAACACAAGACTTTAATTAAAATTTAGTAAGAATTTAAAATTAAAATGATTAAGAATTATTTTATTTGATATCTAAATAATCGTGTAAAAAATTATGTAAGTTCATCATTAATTAAATAATAAATTTCAAATAAAAAGACAATATTTAATATATATTAACTTATTTTATTAT